>DWON01002062.1:0-21904 GCA_018251015.1 Phocides pigmalion okeechobee
TACTCTTGAGGACTAAGATGGTCGCCTCCAATAATGTGTATCCGGCAACCACACCTCTCCAACCGAAACACAACACATGAAGAACATGTTGCTTTATGGCGGATTATGAGGGTGGTGCCGCCCCGGGCGAGCTCTAACGGCTCTACCACTTTTGAAAATTGACACATAACCACTTAGCTGTTTTTTTAATTACATAAAAAGTAAAATATTACAGAAAATACTCTCAACGTTTGACAAAATGGCAGCATTGCCTATTAAAAATACCTTCTTAAATTGTGCCCCGGAGGTTGGCAGTATAACTTTTACTTGATGGCTAACTTTTTCCGCTGCTGATAACTTGATGAGGTGGAAAGATGAGTTAGCCTAACATTTAACAAGAAAACTCCTTCAAGAAATAAAAACTTATCTCGAAAGGTTTAGGGTTTTCTAATTTTTTTAATCCTTTTAGGTTTATCGTGACTGAAATATTCGTGACAGAAGTTACAAAACAATTATAGATTGTGTAAGCTTTCAAAGAAGACAATTTATTGTTAAATTTGTAAAGGAGAATTATATGAGTACAAAGTTCGTAAAGTAAGGAACGGGACAGACAGCACAATGAAACTCTTCCAATGGAATTAATTTAACGTAAATGTTGTATAATATATTTTATTGTTATTTATCCCTTATTCCGATAATTTAAGTTTGTCTATATCTCATCCAATATGTAACATGTAAAATACAAAGTAGGTACACTATTCCTACGTACATTCAGGATAGAAGTCGTACGAAATGAAAACATGCCAGCTAAAGTCTATGTACTTTATTATGTACCTAAGTTTTATTTGATAAAAGATTATTTCCAGACATGTATGGCTATAAATCATTCGGGTCCTCAAATATCGAACAAAATAAAAGTTTCAAAGTAATGACTGACTCTCAATGTTGCTGTGAACTGAAACTATTAATATTTAATGAGCAAAAATATAGAATTTTGAAAGAGAAAACCTTTTCTAAACATGAAACTGGGTCATTTTGCGCAGGGAATTTAAAGCAAATATATGAACAGAGACAATTGTGGTTGCCAGAGAATATGTGGAAATCATATTCGTTGCAATAGAATCATTTATTCTACCACATTTTAATACCGTTGAAAGTACGTTTCAGTGTTTTTTAATTCGTCTTCACGCATTTCTCGCCAATCTCGTGCTCCCTCGGGGCGAGGAGGGCTGGGCACACTAAGTACGAGTTAAAAGACTACAAATTTGTCTGAATTTTTTCAGCCTATATAGCCTAGATATAGATTTTTCTCACGATATTTTTATTTTATAATTAACATGAAATTCAAACTATATTATTACACTTATTAAATAAATCTGAGGTTGTGATTTTTTCATTACCCTTTACCAAAACAACAATACCACCGATACATAAATTAAAAGCTATTCAAATATCGCATGTAAGTATCTATTCATCGGAATGTAATGTGATTATTTTCAATACAATAAGACTCTTGCGTTAAGATTTACGAGGGATTGTTACGAGTAGAACTGCATTCTGTAGCTCGTTCCCCACTCAATAGTCCAAAGCACACTATTATTCCGTCGACGGCAAAGCGGAGGCAAGCCGCGCTGTAAAAGCACAAAGGTGTGTAAGCGTCGTACGCAATCAGAGGCGCTGTGCTCCGCGCGGCTGTGCAGCGGTGCAGCGGTGCAGCTGTACACTTAGTCGCCGGCTCGCTGCGCAGCGCCGCCACAAAGCTAACAGTTTAATGCCCGTCGCCGCTTTTCAGCGGATGACTAATGCATGATGTCGTAATCAAACAATAGTAGAGCTGCGAGTCGAAGTACGAGATTGTTTCGTAACAATGCGGCTATTTGTTTGCCTCGCTTTATTTGCATGTACTACGTGCCACTGTTATCACAACTGCGTAAATTGTAATTTACATAATATATATTAAGCGACGAGACATATTTTTATTCTAATGTTAAATCTAAAGAGTAATGTTTCAATCATATTTATGCTTACACCTTGACGCATATCATCGCAATGCTTCTCTTGGAGTACGCATAAACTTTGTATAATTATTATGTTTTAAATTTTGGTTTTCATAATTTAATATAGTTTAGGTTTCTTTTTTTTCAATTTACTTTTGTTAAATTACATAATTAGTTTATTATACTTTTGAGATTCATTATAGCCCCCTATCGCATAAATATACATACTTGTGTATTATAGAAATATAATTACTACAAAAACCTCGTTACTACATGTAAAATGAGTGGAAAAGAAACGAAGGACACATAAGTCACATAAAAATATCTTCGGATACTGATTATAATTGAATTATATTATATTTTTATTTTATTATATTCTATTTCTGTTTTGAAATTCTAAAACTTTTTTATATTTTAGGCTGACGAAAAGGCCGACGGGCCCCTGATGGAAGGCGGTCACCGTCGCCTGTGGACATTACAGTAGTAATACCTTTTTTCTATTCCGTACATTGATTCTTATTGGTCCGATGGTCTGCCATAGCTTCCACAAAAGAACTAATTTTGAACACTTATAATTACTAAGTTACAACTAGGGTACCTATAAATTTACAGCGAAAATCTGGGATGTTAGTACTAAAGGTGGTAGTTTTAAAGATGGTAGAGCCATTAGAGCTCGCCCGGGGCGGTACCACCGCCACTCCCATAACCCGCCGTAAACCAACATGTTCTTCACGTATTGTGTTTCGGTTGGGGAGGTGTGGTTGCCGGATACACATTATTAGAGGCGACCATCTTAATCCTCAAGAGTAGGAACGAAACCATGTCCATCCTTAAATAGAACTTCTGTTCTATTTGAGATTGGACGCGGTTGTCCATGGGCTGCAGTGACCACTTAACATCAGGTGGCCTGCATGCCCGATTCTTATTCTTTCAATATAAAAAAAAAATAAAAAAAAATTGTTCTTTTGAAGTCTTGTACATGCCACAGGTACGAATTACGACATCAGGGTAGTCTAGGTTAAAATTCCAGGCACGCGTTAATTTACAAATATAGAATATACAAATAAATATAAATATACAATAATTTAATAAATTGATTTATTTCTGCATGCTGTATTTATCGAAGTTGTGGGTTCGATTCCAAAATAAGACAAATATCAGTAAACAGTATCTGGAAAGTAAAATTATGTTTATCAATTGTATGGTCACTATAATAAAGGCTCCAATTTGTACCTAAATGCACTGTGCGAGTTGTCTTAACAATTATTATTGCAATGAAGTTTGGATTGCCTGAATTAAAACTTTGTTTTAATAGACCGGTCCATCGCAGCTAACTGATACATTGTTCCCAGTTTTATCCCCAATAATCGATATAATCAATGAGTCCAGCAATTGTGTGCGATTTTACTTTTATTTACTATTCAGATTCGATCAACCACAAACGCAAAAGGACTGTGAACACAAAGAAAAGGAACACATAAAATACACCCATCGCATAGAATCAAATAACCTAATAATATTTGCTAATAACTTATATTCAAATACTTTCATACAAAAAAATCCAAATAATACTAACCGCAATAGGATTAGTGGGCGTGTCGTCAGCGGAAACAGTTAGCAGTGGAACTTCGTTGCTGTTCAGGGAATAGCAGAGGGGTTCCGCGCGAAGGTATGCTCCCGCCGGCATTTGAGCACTCCACTGCCATATCCGACTCTAGGAAAAAAATCCATCCCCGTTAGCTGTACTGGAAAACGCGTTACGGTAACGTGATTGAAAAAACCCTAATGGCTACATCACAGGCAACCTTGTACAGTTGATTTTCCTTCTTCAGTCATCCTAATTAAACGCTTTTTGTTGCGGTTAGGTAGCTAGCACAAGAACAGTCTGACACATATTTTTTGTGGTCACAAAACGGAGCTTGTTAGGGTGTTGTCAGAATCACCAGCATTTTTTTCGAGACTAATAATCAAGCAACATAAAAAAGTACATGTGTGATAAATAACACATTTTACGTTAATTACTATTCACTTGAATTCTGTAGGTACCCCACACAGCCTAGTATAAAAATGCTCAAACCCAAAAAACAAATTATAATTCAGATGTCTGTCTGGCGGAGGTATGCATTACGATGTATGAAGACCGTATAGATATTTAATTATTTTTGTTCTTTAAAAACTCACCATCATCATTGAATAAGTGAAGGGGTAGTGGTATGCTAGATAGCATACGTCATTGGTGTGCGGAAACTCAATGTTGAATGTAACTGTCAAATAACACTTGCTATGGCTTTTCTGATTCGCGTAGTGATAACTGTTGCGATAATAGCAGATATCTGAACCAGCTCTCACCCATCCTGTGTAAAATAAATAGAGGAAACTGACTTTTGTCTCTTGTAACCAGTAGGATAAGAATAGGACTGTCACGTGTGGTTGCAAGTGGAAAACTAACTTTATTTACTTTGAATTTGCTACGGTGTGGAAAAAAGTATAAAATTCGTATCATAATATATACATTTTAATTTTAATTAATAAGTAGGTAAAGGGTATAGTTAAGTTTTTACGAACTTTCCTGACTTGATTCATTCCTCAGAATAAAAAAAAATTGGTTTATGTTTGACAGAAATGTAAGGCTTACTTAAACACGCGTCAAATTTCTTAAAGACATGCATTCAAATTTACTGCACTACTATAATAATTATATAATAAAAACAATAATTACCTGGTTTACCTAAAACCGCTTCCTTCACAGAGTATAAAACAGGCTTCATACCAAAATTAAATTGACTATCAGACTTTTCGCAATTGACAATATTGAATACATATGGACGGCCTTGTTGCATTTGTCGAACCTCAAAGTAAAACCACTGATGTCTTTTGGACGAATTCACATCAGGCATTAATATTAGTTCATATTCCCTCGGGCCTACCTGTATACAAGAGTTAATGCCTTATTTAAATATAGCCTTATTTAAAATTAGGAATACTCACTTTATTGTTACTCGCTCCTACCTGAATAGCTTTTCTAAGATTTCCAGATTCAAACCTCGATTCAAAACTTAATTTCGTGGCAAAAGTATTGAGTTTAGTGATCTCTTGTTCATCTGTATTCCCAAGAAATAAGTCGTCGGAACTGAAATCAGATGTAACGTTAAATTATATTAGTAACAACCTATTATTCCATACAACAGATATATTAAGTTAAGAGTAATTTGTATTTGTACCTTTTCTGTGATGTGACATCGCTGCTCGGTCCCGAAGCACTTAGAGCATCTAAATCGTAAACCACTTCATTCATATATGTTTCTGGGTTTATAGCTCTATCCACGCACGATAAAAGTTTTGTCCTACAAGCAAAACCATTCAAAAGTATTGCAGGGTATTAGGTATTTCCAAGTATAGCAAAAACATTAACCTTAAAGTTAAAAGACCTGTTAACTAAACGGTATTTTAAATCATTTTATACTAATAGCGCTACATTAGAACTTCCTTGTGTTGTGGGTGCAATCGACATATAGACAGACGACTGCAGTTATATGTAGATGAAGGACAGAAATCTGAATCCAACATGTTTGCCTGGTTAGGTATCGAACCCAGAATCCTTGGCGTATTAGATCAGTACCGCACATTTGGTTACCGCTATTCCATGTGGGTTGTTAAATAACGCGTTTACCCGAATTATGTACATATGTTTTCAGCAAATCCCACTAATGACGTAACGGACTTTAATTAACTTTACAATTGGACTACCACTTGATTGTAGTTAAAAAACCAGGTAATCGTTGAAAAAATATGTTAAATATTAATTGAATATCATTCCAAAGTTTTAACGACGATTCATAAATATACTCTTTGATATAAATTGAAAAATATACCTGCAAGCAGTTCGATCCATTTTATTCAGTGCTTCCGGAATGTTAAAGCTTTGTCCGCCCATCATATCTGGGTAGGCTACTTTAACAAAAGATATAATACTTCGTACTCTCGATGATATCGTACAGTATACTGATTCAAACGTACTGTATCTTGAAATGTCTCTGTGAATTTTGAGCGATGAACACGACGTGGTGGCTGAAGACGAACAAAGAGGTATGTCAAAATAAATGAATTTTAAAATTATAAATTTGAAGTAAATAGTAAATAACAACTTACATATACTTTCATGAATTTTGTGATATCCTAGTCCTGCTGCTGGGGAATGAGATGTACCCATTACACTGTCATAGTCTAAATTATTGAGGGCGGCAGTAAGTGACAGACTTAAACAAGACGGTACATTTTTATTGTTAGAACCTTGGGACATGTAAAAGTCTTCAAATATAGACCCTTTTGAATTTGAGCGACTTTTGACAAGTCTTATCTGTTTGTTATATGAGCCGAACTCCTTGAAATAAATAAAATATCTGAAATAAAAAATAAAAATAATTACAATGACTACAAATCTATGTCAGAAACTGCGTGAAGTGTTTAATTTTTTACTTTTTTAAGTCTTCTATATCTCTCTCATTAGGATTAATCCAAAGCGCATTTTGTAAGCTTTCCCCACTTTTAGTATTTCTTTTATCAGAGTCTTCAGTAATTTCTGTCTTTGTTTCATTGTCTTCAAAATCAATGTCTACGTCTTCATCTATACCTTCATTGTCTGAATCTGGACCATCGTCGTCTAGATCAGAGTTTATTGTTTTTGAATCGGAATTCGCTGCGTCATCGTCATCTTCATGACAAGGCCACGATGTGTTTGTACCTATAAAATAATATTTTGATAAAGATGTCATAATGAAGTTAACGAATATGCATTCCATCTTATTTTTAGACATCACCATTGACTATGGGCAACGGCAACAAAATATTGATCAAGAATGAATTCATTCGTTGATGATATTCTATGTACTTGTGAATTAAAAGTTGGGCTCATATAAGTGTCTTCGAAAATCTATCAAGCTACAATACAATAATGCGGAAGCTGCTAACTTTGAAATATCAGTGCTGAGTTAGGAATATACATACAGTTTTGCCAAATTTTTATATATAAAATACTTATATAACCGAATAAATACAGTTTTTTTAATACACCTAAATTTACCTTTTAATATTGGATTGAGATTGAATGAGGCAGGGCTAGCAGCGGGAACAGGCAACGCTTGGTGTTTGAGACAAAGTGTGATAACAGAACAAACTCGGGCTAGTAATCCATCAAATTCTGGCTCATCGGGGCAATGGGAGCAAAACCGATGGAGCGTTTGCACATGTTTCTTTGTACATAACGCTCGTCGTCCCGCTTCTGAAAACATATTGAACATACTTATTTAAAACTGAATTATTTTCATAATAAATAAAAGGTTTACTATAAATAATACAGGTATAGTTATATCCCATTTTCACTTGGCTTAACTCGGTCACATCCTGAAATATAATTCTTATGATGGCTTGTGAAGTAGGTGCAGTATAAACCATAACATATTAACGTTAGCACATACAAAGTAGATATTAAAAACATTATGATTTAAAACATTCAAGAACAATTGCATACCTAGAATATTGTTAAATGCTTAAACAGTAACCAGAACGAATGATTTGCTTGAAAATATTGCAGTGCCTAAACCTAACGTTTTGAAATGTGATAGTAAATATACGTACTTATGTTGCACAGGTGTTGCAGAGTTTGCAGTATGTGTGCGCATATCTTGAGCCTCATGCGGCCCTCGTAGCGGTCCCACCGATCGAAAACCCTTAGGAGCACGCTACTGAGCCCTGTCTTCACGATCTGCATGCAGCATACCTCTGTATGAGTTACGTACGTGTGACTCAGTTGCCATAATTATGAGTGAGACATTAGACATGCAATATATTTAATATAATCATAAAATTGGTGTGTTTCTGTCGGAATGCAATGGAACAATAGCCATTCAAAAAAAAACTTATGACAATGAATATAAATTTAATATTTTCTGTGTAAACATAATTATCGTGTAAACACAGAAAATATCAAATGTGTGTGCACAGACGAAGTAACCAAATAACCTCACTGCAATGTGCGAAGCGTAAATATAACCCTTCCTTGGTATAAAATTTAGAGCAATTTGAACGATCGAATCACGTTATTTATTTTATTTTCGACATTATTTCGATATATTCTTTAAATTTGTTTGAATTTACAATAAGCCTTGCATTAACATTTCTTATTGGGTCACTTCTTCAGTGTGATGCAACGATACATGATTTAGTGCAGCGACAGAAAAAATAAATATTTCGTTGACATTAAAAATGGCAATAGCTCTTATTAGTAACTCATTAATCACAGTTGATGGAAGGTTATCCGGTTTCCTGTTATTCGATATTAGAAATGTTATTGACTTAACTATTTTTGCTGAAGTAATCGATAGCGTCGAGACAGAGGCGGAGCCGAGCGGTGGGGATGAAGCCCAGACTGACCAACACACGCTCGTATGTAGCTATAACGCCGTCTCGGATTAGAATTGATGTGGTTATAGCTGTAATAAACATATATTAATTTGATCTATTAATATAGCATTGGGTTAATCGTTTATTGGCAAATGTCAAAGTAACGTTTTAAATAATAAATTGCACGTACCGTTTTTGGCCAGTTGTTTCATAATAACGAGTAGCGGAAAGATTAGTTTGTTGTCCGTAAAGTGGCCTTTCAAAATAAGGTGCGTTGTCCTTACACATCCCAACATACGTACTTTTAATGCAAACTTTGGATCTGGAATTAGTAAATAGAAAATCAAATGTGTGGTAAATCTTTGTATAACGTTTATTAGCGAAGCTACGTTTTGCCGTACTGCTAGTCTTTCATTGATTTTATGGTTGTCCGACCTAATCTTGGCGATGGACATAAAATTTAATGATCTACTATTTTTTGATAAAAAACAGGCACGGAATTCTTCTACACAAAGTTGTGCAGCTCGGTGTTAGTTAGTACTGAAACTTATTTCTTGTTTGGCACACTTGCTGACCAGCGTCCGGAAGCCGATTGGAATACCAGTTATCAATATTATGTAATTTTGGAATTAGTAACTCCGTGTACCGTTTGGTATCGATGTTTCCATCTTTGTTTGCACATATTTTTATTTTTGTTTTTCATACTTTGCGATCAGTGTCGGGAGTATGATTAAAATGTTAATTATCGACAACAACAGGGGGCCGTGCTGGCCACAATGTTTTCCCGTTACATCGTTATATTGATTTTTTATAAATTAGCGGTGTTAGGTGAAATGATCGATGTAGAACCACGCAACCCCCAGCCCCGGGGGATTTTACCCCTAGAGCAAAAGTCCAGATAAAGAGGGAATCTTCGAGACCAGAATCCCTACCCGTCTACTCCCTCGCATAGAGCTGACAATACCCCTGGGTATGATTAGTAGAGTGTATGAAGTCCTCTACTTCCTTCGTACGACAACAACAATTTAGATATGGGATAATAAAACTTAATTGTTATATTACCTTTTGGTGCAAGAGCAGCGAGTATCCAAACCAAGTCCTGCAGCATCAGTTCGGTGCCTACGTTCCCGTCCCGCTTGCTGTGAGTCGCAACCAAAGTCCGAAGTACCACTTGTGTACCGTTTATAGATATAAAGTGTTGCGAGCATTGCTGCCTTGCTATGTTGTTTGCTGAAATACACACATGTAAATATTGTAATTTTAAAATGTGTTATAAGTCAAACTAGGAATTGTAAAATAAGGGTTAAAGAGGAGTGAAATAAAGCTGCAATGACAAGCTGTAAATCGGTCTGACGAAACCTTTGTTCATGAAAGTAAATAGTACATATGTTTACGTTTCCATAAAATACATTGTATGTCCAATAAGATTTATACATATATTATTTAGTGGAGGTCGATTTTAATTTAAGTACGAGTTAGGGCGAAAAAATTAATTTTAAACTGTGTAATATGTAGATGCAGTTCTTAGTACAGCAGAGCATCTGTGACTGATTTTAGGTATGGCCTATTTAGAATCGAAAAACTGCAAGCTTATTTGCTTTGAGCATAATAATGATATTAGGTGTAGCATTAATGACAAGGTATATTGGATCTGGGCAGATATGTACGGGGTTCAACAATGTACTATTTATATGTATCCAATTTCGATGACCTCGCTTCAAATTAGATATGCTCAGCAAGCAGTCAGGTATCTAGGACTTTTTGGGAATTGGTATATCGGTATATTTGATGTGTAGTTTACGATAGAAATAGTATTAACAAGAATGCGTGGCATTATAATTTTACATAATTCTACATCTTGGAATTACTTAAAGTAGCTAAATTATATTTGTCTTAGGAATATAGATAATAGGATAGAGATACGACATTTTAAGTACAGTAACTATCGTATAACCCTAATAATATAAAGGGCAAATAATGTCATTATGAAATCTTTATATTACAAGTTGTGCTAAGTGATATTAGAACAGTATTATGTATAAACCTATTCATATATTTTACAGTTAGTAATGGCTGGTTTACATGCGTGTAAAGTTTTGCGAAACCAATCACGTAAGCGACAGGGTGGGAGAAATTCTGCTAAAAAAATGGTCTAATGAGGAAAGAGAGTAAAAAAAATGTTAGTTGTTTTAGATCGCTGCTATCAACAAAATTTTTTTTACTACTTTCCCACACTGGGATTTCAGGCGTGTTGTGTATGCCCTGGACACAAGTAAAAACTACCTGAACACCCAGACCCAGAACTCAAATTATCTGTACAAGGATCTGGGCGGGGTCGTCACATGCAGTGGAGGATTTTTTTAGTGTTTCCAGGTGAAAAAAAATTAATTGTTGTTCCTTTGTTCAATTTTATGATATGACAATCTCATACTGCGGGGCTGGGGATTTCAGGACACAAAATAGATTCTCAATGATATATCGCAAATGTGGCTTCGATAGCTATATATTTGAGTTATTCCTAATCTTCGTTCAATCTTATGATACAGATTTATTACAAATTGTTCGTATATAAGGTCAATTTAAAAAATATATTTCGTTTTATGAAGTCTGCTCTTTACATTTTAATTATAATAACGAAAATATTAAAACTAATTATAATAAGAGCCTAACATATACAATCTAAAGGGAGTCCGTACCCGTGCGACATGGTTCCAAGGACGCTAGTCGGATTCACGCGTTAAATAGCAATTGCAATTCTCTGAGCGAGATATGAACCAGCCCCGTTGTCACCGGCGATGTCGATCAAACATGGGAATAATTGTTTGAAAAAAAATTGGCATTCGAACTCAACGGAAAGGACCAAGAAAAAAGGTTTCAAAGCCAAGCACGAACCAAGCCAAGCCAAGAACAAACACGTAATCTGCTCTGCTTATATATGTGCACACGGCTTTAGGTTATGTATTCTAAGTAGTCCAATGCCAGAAAGATTGCGATGAACAAACCGCAAATGTCAGTAGGCGGGACGCGTATTCCATATGTAGAACGTTTGATTAAATACCTGTTATTTATTAAAATACCAGCTATTCATCCCGGTTTCGCACGCTTGCATTTACGGTATCACGTTACAAATGTTTCGAATTCACAGTTTTTCTCTGCTATAATTTGCATGTATTGCATATATAAAGATTTCTCTTGAATCACTCTGTCTATTGATGAAAACCGTATTCAAATTCAATGAGCAGTTTTAAAGATCCTGGCGAGATGCGACTTTGTTCTATGTAAAGATAAAAATATTTTATTTTAGCGGTACCTAAACGTCACGTTATCGCTTATTTTTTTCAAATAAAAAGTTTTACTTAACTGATTATAAAAAACGGGAGGCTTTAAATTAATAAGAATTTCCCATCTTTCCCATTATGTTTATACAACAAACTTCTAATTCTGCAGTAAATATTTTAATAATGAACAAGTAGACCTAATAATAAAAAACAAAAACCCGCTGTGGTAAGGATTTTTTTTTTATTTATTATTTTCCAAAAAAACTCGTAATTCTTGAGCGCTCACGGGTCTTGGCATGATTTCATAATTAAGGAAGCTATTCTCCACATGATGCCATCAATTCATAGTGACTTCATGAAACGTTAAAGGTGTAAGTTAAGTTGTTACAACCCATATTTGACGTTTCTAGAAAATATCAGCGTGCAACATCTCGTGCGCCAAACATTACGATTGTATAGCATTACTGTGAATATTGACTTTGCAATTAGTATTCTACGTGCAAATATTTGGTTTTGCAATGTATTAGATAAGCGGTAAAAGTTACCATGTGAGTAAGCGCCACACTCTAACGTACCCTTCTTTACTTGTGGCGTTTTATTTTCCTTTCCTGTCTTTTTAAACTCTTTCTTCTTCACTGCTGGTGCCTCATTGGGAACTACTCAAGGATACATTACATGTAAGTATCTCACTTATTCTATTTCATGCAAACAGTGATAGTCTAATGGCAGGAAACTGGCCTCTCGCACAAGGAGTCAGAAATACGAATTCTCTGTCACGCGTTTCTGATTTTTCGGAGTTATGTACTTATTAAAAATTAATTGTCACTAGCTTTAACGATAATTTACTATGCTAATATTATTACGGTTGGTTATTGTGCTGTAATGTGCATGTCCGAGAGTGCTTCATAATGCTTCAAACGTGTCTGAAGTCTACCATTCCGCACTTGACCAACGTAGTTGACTTTGACGTAATCTTTTTTTTTCTAATGGGATCCGTCCCCGACAACGGGACATTGATGGGTTGACGAAATAACGTTTATTAAATAAATGTTTATTGTAATTTTGTAATTTCAAAATTTACCTGAATTTTTCTTTCCTTTGCCTTGCTTCAAACATAGTGTTTCTCTTAGTATCGATGTTATGTAGGTTGAAGTTGCTGTATCTCTCGAGTTCTGTAATTAATAAATAAACAAAACTTTATTTTTCACAATAAATTGAAAAATATGTTTCTATTTTTTCTACATATATTAGATATTCTTTAAATATTTCACAGGCAATATATGTTCCGATACCAATGTTATGTTGTAAACAGGATATAAATAACGTTTTTACCTTCGCTTTACAGATATTAAAAAAAAAAACCGATTGACTGACAATGACATTAGGTATTAAGTTTGCCCTTTGCAACATCTTTTTATTTTTACGTGGAAGGTACAGTAAATGTAAGTAGATAGATATTATTTAAATGACAAGATAGAACAGGATTATTTAATTGTACGTACAAATGGAATAATCCAATTATTTCAGTAAAATAATCGACTTTTAATACAGATAAGGTTCTTAATTCGGTTGAATGCTATTTTTAGTTTCAATATCTCATATGAGTACTATTCATACAAAACAAAACTTTATACTTTTTTATATATATTAAAGACCAAACAACGAGCTAACACGCTATTTAATGTTAAGTAGTCACTGTGGTTCTTAAACTTATTTAAACAAATTTATATAAAAAGATTCATATTTTTTATGTGAGAAGAGTAGTAAACGAGCACGCAAGCCACCTGATGATGAGTAGTCACAGCTCACAGAAATCTACGTACAACCACAAACGCGACTGAAATCCTTTCTAAGCTCGAACGTAGATACGTTGTTCCTCCTGAGTACTAAGATAGTCGTTTCACTTCAAAGTGTAGCTGGAAACCGCCCTCTCCAACCGAGACACAAGTAAGGCTTTACGGCGGATTATGAGGGCGGCGGTGGTATATCCCCAGTCGAACTATAATTCTCCCACATTTAAAATTAAATATATAAAGTCAATTGTATATACAATTGCGTTGATATTCTTTCGGGATAAGGTGAACACATAAAAAAAAAATATCCTTTACTATACACTTCAACAGACTGCAGCATGGCTTCTCTGTTGCTTTTAGATAGAAAAAGGTGTGTTGTCTCGTTTATCCGACATTTCCATTTCATAGCACTAAAATATAGGTTGACAAAAAATGCTTACCTCCAATATCGATAACATCATTTGTATGGCACCCGACTGCTTGTTCCATAATTTGTCCAAAGTACTTTGTCGTACATGTTTATCTGGAGACAAAAGAAAAGTGAATTTGTATGACAAAGAATTAAAATCATTGCACAGTATCAAGATTTTACATGTGAATATTATTATAACACTAGCGACCCGGCCCAGCTTCGCTCGGGTAATAAAGTTTATATTTACTAATATTATTTTTCTTTCATACATGCATCCAGTCATTACCTAGTTGCGAAAACGAACAATTAGAAATATCTATTTCGAACGACGAACAGCTCGAACGGAGAGACAAACAGACAGACGCGACGGGGGACTTTGAATTATAATATTCAGAGATCAGTTTTAGCACTAAAAGATTTATTTTTCATGATACTAAGAATTTAAGATTTGTTACTACTTTAATAGTAGAAGTTGTTAAAAGACAAATAAAATTGATGTAGATAATCGATTATTTAATCGAATTATAACGTAATAGAGAATGCAAACGAGATGGATACGCTAGCGCACAGCGAGGAACTGGTCCCAAAATATTCGCATTTATCGATTAAAAAATATAATCAAAAATACTTTTAATCATAGGTCTCCTTTAATTAGTATTACACAACCCTGTTCTATGGCATTTGAATTTGATGGTAATTCCTCAAATCCTGTTAACTGGTTGTGTACCTAGTTAGGTTTAATCTATTTAGTACATTAATATTCGAGCTTCAAAGCTATATTTGATGTAATTAGGTATATAAGACGTAAAATATCAAGAAGCACTTAAAATGAACTATGTATGTATGTCTGACTATGCGTGCCACCAGTTCAAGAACGTTTTTGAGTGTTCCTGTTGAGTGTACATACAGTTCTAGTTAAAATTGCGGGCATTGGTACACTAAGTTCTTCGATGTGACCTATAAGGAACTAGCTAACGATGGTAATCAAAGCTGACTGGCGTCCTAATTAATTGAGTGACAAATTAAATTGGAAAGAGGAAAAGAAATGTTACATGAGAATTATTTTACTTCTAATTAGATCCTAACTTTTTTTATTTAGTTTTAAGGAGATGAAGTTCTCTGTTCACATATATAAAGTTAAAAGATTCGTCTTCGTGTTGACACCGACGCGTCTCCTTAAGGGTACGTCGACACTTTTCCGGAAATGATTTAATAATAAACAAAATGGTAAATAATCAAGTGTGTTGTACGCAGTCACTTGTCATTATGACAATATTGTTATTGAAAAAAACATGCGAGTAAAGACGACGGCCTCGTACGAGCGACATGTTTTGGCGCGATGACCGGCGGCGAGTGGCTACGACTTCCGTAATAGACCGCGAGGCAGCAACAGATTCTCATGGCAAGTTCCCGCCCAGCGTCAGGGAGGTGTATCATGAAGTGTTGTAAGCGTCAGCCGCGGTTCAGCGGATATGTTAAGAAAGGGTGGTCCAATGGCCAACTTTCTTAACCTATCCGCGTGCATTAATACGTACGTAACAAAAAAGTCTGCTACCACTGCTGCCTCATTTATTATTTATTGTACCAAATACAAGTATGTGATACAAAAGGTGGACTTAATACTAAAATCATTCTCTACTAGTCAACCTTTGGGTTTAGCAGACATTTTCGAAGGTGGATGGAATGCGTTTCACTAATGGAACCATGGAAGCATAGGTTCACGAGGTTTCATCTTAAATTTCTTATTTGATGTTTCTTATTTGATGTCAATGAGTTATCGTCCGAGATTTAATGTCAAAAATCGACAAAGATTGGCGAAATTAGCACCTGGCTCGTGGACTATACATATATTGTTCTACAAATTACTAGAGCGGACCTTCGAAGGCCGGCCAGTAATCTTTTCGCCTCACGACTGCCTAAATTATTACTCATTACTTTTATTTAAACATAAATAACAACATTCTTGTATAATTTCAGATACAGGAATAATATAAACGATAATATTAATGAATCTGTGATGATTTAAAAAATATTATTTCTTTATTATTCATAAACGTCCTTACAACTATATTGTCAATCTATGAAACTACGTAATTTAATATTTCTCCTAATACATAATCATTTGAAGTTTTAAAAATTAATTGGTAAATGATTTGATAAGTCCTAACGTAGAATTATACGAAATATTTAATAAATTAATAAATTAATAAATAATAAATTTAATAATTTTCCTGGGTCTTCGCACCGCCTTTTTATGTCGTATAAGCTAATAAAATTGCACTTTTCAATTCAATTCAAAATTAACAAAGAGTTTAATCTTATTTAATTTTGTACTTTTAAACAACTAGAGCGTATTCTTAAGTTCGGCTTCAACTTTTTTTACGTCTCACTGTTTTGCCTGTTTCGCAATGGGACGGAAAGAGTCCACTAATAGTCCCAAACACAATCCATCTTCCCACACCAATGCATATTGGTAGAGACACGAGTTTGAGCACAATTTCTGTCTACCGGATGTTTTTTATTTATCGATAGCAACTCAACCGATCAGGGAATGTAAAGCTTAGTTTCTTTAAATAATATTATTTATGATTATGTTGGGCGTGCGTAATCCACGGCCACGGCCAAGTGCTCGACAGGCGATGCATGTCGCAGCCATTATAGGGATATTAGTTAAATACTTGGCACCGTTCTAATCTTCCTTCTTCCTATCTAAGATTTTTACCTTAGATAGTATAAACACATATTTAGAGCATGTGCTGATGAAGAAACGAAATGGACACCTAATACACAGAAAAGAAAACTTGAGTGTGATCTTGTCATTGTATATAAGGACTATGGATTACACATTACACAATGAGACTATGATTATATTAGTAATTGTAGTTTATTTAATATTCGGGTCTGAATCCCGGGTTCAGAGTTTGTCCCGGGAATTTCTGACACACAGGATTAGTTGTCTAGTGTGCTCACCATCTTTCTAAAGTTATACTGTGTAATGTTTATTCATCAAGGACTGATTTAAAAAGAGTGCCGAGAGTTTTTTCCGCCGGCTTTTTTCTCCCGGTCTATCATAGCCAACAGGGCGCTCAAAGCCGATGTATTGATTTTACACTGTACCCTTGGCGTTCATTAAGTGTATGTAAATACCTTACAATGAAATAAAATATTTGAATTTGAATTTGAAATCATTTATTTTTCAGATTTGTCAGTCAGTTACACCTTTTACCGCCCTGCAGGTTCACCATTTTGGCCAAGTGAGAAAATTGTTAGGTTTAAATTAATGGATTTTGGTAACTGATAAGTATTGGATTAGATAAGTGATGGAATATGGCCTAATCCTGGAATGATTCTGAAAATAAATCTGTGTTCAATGATAGAAAACTAATGTTGAAGATAACGCCGACAAAAGTCTTGCATTAGAAGTTTATTCTAAATCTTCATCTACGAGAAAATTTGATTGACAAATGTTATGTGCAAAATGGCACTCATCAATCAGATGCTTAGAACGTATGTTTGTCTTTTATTAATAACCGTCACAAAATATTGAAACGGTGCCATATTCTGTAACGTTACGAGTTAATTTTGCGGTTTGTGTTTCTTTATATTCAGACAATGTTACTTGAGGATGCGCTATTAATATTAGTAGACAAATTTTAACGGTCAATGCGAATATTGGCAGCGTTCTGGTATTGTTCACCCGTTGTTGTGATTTATAAGGACACATGCGTTACTACTTAATAAAATGTATAGTCCACTTAATATCAATATTTGGCCTTCGTTTTTTATAGAAACATTTATGTGCATGGTTGGATCATGAAAATCCGGACGTGTTATAATATTTGTCGTTCTCGTGGTTATAAAGGCAAACAGCTCCAATAAATAACTATTATAATTTGATTTCATCTATACGTACATTATTTTACTTGGATATCTACACATGCGAAATTTTGAAGATAATTTATGACTTGCTAAAGAACGATCTGAATATTTAAAAGAGAGTGGTCCTTTATAACGTGATAAGAGTTAAGAAAAACCTCTACTGGACATGGGCAAAAACGTAATCGGGTTTTAATTATTTTTAAAAAAGTATAGTATAATTCACAGTGATAAGTACATAATGATTGTAATATCTGATCGATCCTGTGACGATTCGTCAGTAACCTAAATTGGGTGAGAAGCCTGTGATATAAGCAACTGACGTCTCCAGATTCGATATCTGATTTACTTACTATGCAATTGTGTAATTTGTTTATTATAGGGTTAAGCCAAACGGCATAAGCAAACTTATAAATAAAATGATAAGAATTACGACCACTTTGAGACTAGATTTTTATGTATTCCAAATAACATGAATAACAAATGGATTATTGTTAACGGATATAACAATGTGGTTCTACAGATACGTCGATAAACTTTCACAATTATCAACGCATCTTTACTTCGTTCACTGGCCAAAAGCCAAAGAGGATTCTTGACCTCCGATACCAAGGAGATACGAAAGTCTGATGAATTTTAACGCCACGTCCACGATCTTTTAACAATTTAATGAAACAATGCAAGATAGTACAACAAACGAGATAGCAAGCTGATAGACAGCTAGTTACTGGAGAGGTATTGCTGCCACACCCATTTCTAGTGTGAGACAATTATTGCCTTTCGATGCAATGAAACGAATATCGTAGTCCTCAGGAGCAGTAGCACATATTTGTTAGATTTGCGGAAGATTCTTGATCTATATGGGGTCAGTTACAGATGTTCTTGTTTGGGGTTGATTACTTATCATCGGGATGACTTATGCATTTCACATTTAAACACACAAAAATATTCGAATGACGTCTTTCAATCGGATGTTCTCTGATCAATTGGACTTGCATTGTATATGCTTTGTTAACGTTACGATGTTCGTTAAATAGTTGGAAAAATATTAGTTAGCCTTGACGTTAATATAATTAAGCCAAAATAGGAAGCCTAACAAGGAATGATAGTTATTTTGCTGGCTTCGTGTAAGCCAGTTTAAGAGATTAAGCTAATTACATAAAAATGGATATTGGCTATAATTTATTAAGGAAAGGTTGCTATTTTTTACTGTGAAAGAGTAAGAAACGAGCATGCAGGCCACCTGATGTTAAGTGGTCATTGCGGCCCATGGACAACCACGTCCAATCTCAAATAGAACAGAAGTTCTACTTAATGACCGACGCGGATGCGTTCCTACTCTTGAGGACTAAGATGGTCGCCTCCAATAATGTGTATCCGGTAAGCACACCTCCCAACAGAAACACAATACATGAAGAACATGTTGCTTTACGGCGGGTAATGAGGGTGGCGGTGCCGCCGTTCAGGGCGAGCTCTAACAGCTCTTCCTTGTAATTCCATTTTGTTATATGTATTCGTATTTTGGTGTTAATACTATTGTTTATGTGACAATGGTAATACATGCCAATTAAATTTAATCCTATTTTATTGTTGATAAATTATAACTATTACACATGTACAATACAATATTATTATTTTGCACAATAATTATTTTCTATCATATTTTAGTAGACTCTGATTGTAACTTGAACTAACATCGGTTTTACCGATTTACTGTAGTGTCCGGAAAAGAAATCGTGAGTATGTGAGTAGGATGAAACTAGGTTGGACTAGATCACTATATCACTGGGCTATCATTGAACGCTATTATGAACTATGGATACATATAATACACATTGTATAGTATTGCGGCAGTAATGACAATGACAGGCCATCTCCGGGCCTCTGGCGCGCGGCCAACGGGGCACGCGCGATTCGCCGACGTCATGTCGACGACCGCCGGATAGACTTCCTCGAGAATTAATACAAATATCCGCAAAGAATCGCAATGGCCCTTCTAAGAAAGAAAGTTATATCTATTAATGATGTAAAACCGTCTTTGTTCGTTAGAAAATGGTGAACGTCTGCAAGAGTATCGTATCGTGAAAAAGCATCTTTGGGCTAACGGGTTGACGCTTACACGAACGTCCTAAATATAACTGTAACTGATAAGATGGAAGTAGGACTGTGCAGGATAGAGAGAAGCGGTAATTTTTCGTGTTAGAACAAGACATATTTTGGGTCGTTGCGCCAGAGGAAGTGAATTAGTGACCATTGGATTAGCATGGTGGAGTGAGGTTTGAAGCCCGAGTGAGCTTTAGGGCTGCGAGTAGTTGCTACGACATAACGCAAGTGTGGTAAGTGTGGGTGAAAGAAAGATATTGGACTGCAGGTAATAAAATATTAATCACGATTGTATAAGTTCTCGATTACACATATAAGTTGAAAACGTTAATAAGCACAAATGTCATGCATATAGTTAACATAATGTACATATATGTTGTATGCCAATACAATAATCACCAATCTCCGCCAATTGCATTGGAGCAGTTGGATTGCGTGATGGAGTAGATCCAGCTTTCTCCTAGCTGTGGGGAGGGGAACCCAGCTGTGACATGTAAAAAGGTTACAGCGTAATAAAAGTGAGAAATAATTCTTACTAAAATTGAATAAATATGAATGAATCTGAAGTATATGTAATTTTTCTGTTATATCTAAATAATCCCTCGTAAAACGTATTCTTGTGAACGCTTACGCCATAGCAACAGCCAAAAGATTAGCGTCAGTCGTCCCAGTTTGCACAGTTACGATGTATGCACCCGAGATGTATTGCCAAACGTCTGAAATTGCTACTAATCTTTATTTACTACAAATATGAATGCGAAATTATTTAGGTCAATTCTTCAGGCAAAGACATAAACACTTATATTTTGGTAGTAATTTCATAATATGTATCATTTTTTTTACTTACTTTTCAAAATGTCTAAAACCTTTGAAAAGTCTGTACGATCTATTCCTTGACCGGACTTTGACAGAGACTTTTAAATAGAGAAAAATAACTTGACAGAAATGGTAAGACAATATTTTACTGCAAAAATATTCAGAATTCCTGTTTGAAAGCGATAGTTGTGTTGAAATACGTTCGGTGTCAAACGTGCTTCGTCAACTATATGTACTAAAGCGTAATTTAGATTTTCTGTACGTTTCAGGTTTTTATGAATAATAGAACTTTTCAGAACATTATCTACCTTAGTTTTGTCTAAAAAATTGAGATAATTATATCTCGTTTTTTTTTCGAATTGGATCTACGGATATTATGTGAATGGGGCAAAATACATAAAGTACTTAGAGAATATGCAAAGTGTGCGGTCTAATGTAATTATGGTTACGTCATCGTAACGTAGAATTAATGACGTTTACCAGACAAGACCATATATCACTCTCGTTTGACGAATAGCTGCCATCAGTGACTTCCCCAAGCTCATCGGGACTCCCATCGCTGCCAACATCCACATCGTAAATATGCCTTAGTTTTCAGCTGCCTGATAAATAATTTAATGTATGTTCTAATTCTAAATATTAGGCGTGGAATATTTTTCTACACTTAAATTACATGAAAAGGCAGTCGGGACTACACTGTTAAGTGGACGTCATTGTGTATAATTTGCCACTATAGTCCCCAATGCTTGCCGCATGCCGATCTTAAAAGAGTTCTTTAATAAAACAGTACATTTTTTTCTGCGTTTATTTTTTATTCAGGAAAAAACATGACGTTAGTTTTCGTCGCAACATCTAAATTTCAGTAATATTTTTTACCACGATCGCTATTGAATAGTAGATACTTTATTCTCGATAAGTTTTCTTACATTTGTACATAATAAATGCTTGTTACAACAAACAAAGCTTATAATTACATTATTTTCTTATCGATTTTTGTATTGATAGAAGGTATTTATCAGTGTTATGAATAGTAAATATTTGATTTGGTATATTAAAAAAAAATACAATGATTATATAACCCATATAAATGAATGAAAAACGTGTATTGCCTTAAAGACAAACTAATCCTACTTATAAACAATCCAGAGAGACTAGACGCAAAGTCTCCTCTAACTGTTCTATTTTTGAAAACAGCTACGACATTTTAAATCTCAGCTGTAATTATATGAAAAACAAGATTACGTTGGCAAA
>DWON01002063.1:0-21894 GCA_018251015.1 Phocides pigmalion okeechobee
CAGAACTATAAGTGAAGATAAAAAAATATTTTTTGTAAGAGAGTGTTCAAAAAGAAACCGAAGACATAGATTTGTGTATGTAATGTTACACAGTGGAACAGGATCTTGAATCCAGGAGATACCACTTAGTAACAGAATAAAACACATCTTAGCTATTAAAAATTGATGTCTATTGCCATTAAATATGGACATCTGTAGTGACAGAATACCTCAATTTGTTTTCAATACTACTTTTAATCAAGGCAGAATGTAGATCAAAATATTTTATAATGTACTGTTTAAACAATTCCAAATAACTTTGCTTATAAGATGTTTAATATGATAACATATAAAGACTTACTGTTGTTTTAAATAAGATATTTCAAAATTAAAACAGTACAAAGAAACAATAAGAAAAATCTCTGGTATGTCGAGTTATAACCAATACAATAATTTAAAAAATCCAAAAGAAAAACAGGTCATTTCCTATAAAAGGTTGAGTTATATTCCGATAATTATATATTATTGCTAAATTATTAATTACCTATTACTTACTTGTAAAGCTTTTTATCAGATATAGATTTTATAGGTTCAGGTAAAACCTCAACTTTCTCTTTCCTGTTGGGTGCAGAAACTACCTGGCTAGATTTATTCTTGACTATCTTGACCTCCGGTTTAAATTTAGGGGTTTTATGAAAACTTCTCTTAGACATAATAGCTTTTGTGCTTGTAACCTGCGGAGGAAAAGATGTTTTTTGAATAAGGCTGAACAAAAATTTTGACATTTATAAATGCGGAGTATTTGGGGCTGCCAGTATTTCCCCCACTAAATATTTACAATTAAATATAAGAATAGACACTAGATACTAGATCGTTTATTTCATTTTAACATAAAATAATAGTTTGACGTTATACCATGTATCAAAGAATTATACTTATTTCACCATTTTAAACGCCAGATTATAGTAGTACAATAATCATAATTTCACTATACGGAGAAACCATATTAATTGTAACACGTATTAATTTTTCAAAAGTTCTGTTCACAAGTATAATAATATACTAAGGAGTCCTTTTTATGTCCCACATTTGTGTACGTATTTCTTCTCACACAATCAAGCAAGTCTAAACCTTATCTACTTCACAAGGCTATGACAATGCTATTGGCATAGCCTTGTGCATAAAATAATTGTCTGTATAAGTGAAGTACGCTAAGATGGTATTTAATTGTTTTTTGGCATGAATAACGGTGTTAGATGAGTGCTTAGAGGCTTTTTGAAGTAGGAAGTATATAAAAATTATTCTGACAACACTGTGTACAGACATTCGACACATTCATACATTGAGACAGTGTCTTGAGACATTGTTTATGGAAATTGAAAATTGCATTACAGACAAACTTATTTAAAAAGAATCCAAGTTGGCTGAAAACCAATTAAAAAAACAGGGCCGTCACTGTAGTGTCAAATTATCATTGACATTGACTTTTTAAAGTCAATTGGGTTTTGTCATATTGTCATGTCAACTTGTCAAGTCAATTCGAATTCAAAATAAGCAAGTAAACTTCGTTAAAATATTGCGGTTTCATATTTTTTTGTAAACAAACGTATTCAAAGAATTAATTTTGTATGTGAATAAT
Organism: Phocides pigmalion okeechobee; assembly: GCA_018251015.1. NCBI lineage: Eukaryota > Metazoa > Arthropoda > Insecta > Lepidoptera > Hesperiidae > Phocides > Phocides pigmalion. The sequence continues at coordinate 1,619 of DWON01002063.1, forward strand.
ATTTTTTTTTAAGATGGAACAATCGTATAATGAGAGTGATGTTTCGTTATCTCCTTCAAAAATATTCGAACGTTTACAAATGTTACGACAACTACAAATAATGCAACGCGGGAAACTGCAAAAACATCGCTTACAATACCAAGATTCACCTGTAAATTCTTCAAGCGGTACAGAAATCGTAAGCCACTTCAGTAATAGTACCAGTTACAATACATTTCGTAGTTTACTTCAGTCTTCACAAGAACCTAGTGATCAAATTTCACTTCATGACGCCGACACTTCCAGCCGTAAAGAAAACGTGCAAGATTATATTGAAGGGGTTTCTGTGTTAAACCTATCCCAAGAATCAGAATTTATTACTAATTCGCCAGTTTCTTCCAGAAGTGTTGTTACCCTAGCTACAAATGTTCGTACGACAGATAAGTCTGAAAATTCTTCACCAACTGGCCCTAACGAAGTACTGTCTGTGTCTAAAAAACAAATATCTTTAGAGGACATGCCTATATTGTCACCTAAAAAAGACTTTGAAGAGCTCCTCATTGAGCAACTGAAAAATGATAAAAGTAAAAATAAAAGTCCTAAAAGAATTCAACAAAACTCGAACAAAAATAAGAAACCATTTTTAAAACGTGGTGAAGGCATGGCACGTTTTGGCATACAGAAAAATGATTTAATTATTCAAAACACAAAAGCATTACCATGGAGAAAATCTAGCAGAAAGCAGGGGATAAAGGACCAGTCTGTTAAAAAATCCCTTGCGACAAATAAAATCAGGGAACAAGTGAATGAACAAATTATAGTGACTGAACCTAAAACATTATCACCTCTACAAGATCTACCTAAAAATATAAAAACAAAGTTGCAAGTAGTCAATGAACCAAACCAAGAACAGAGTAAGCATACCTGTAGTCAGACTACTAGTCCCAATATATCTGAGGTAAATAATAATAAACAAACCTCTAGTGTTAAGACTTTGATAAGTAAAAAACCTAATTTTGATGCTCAAAGTATTTCAAAAGCAGCACATCCTTTAAAAGCTGCAAAAGGACAAACCTGGGCATCAGTACTTACAAAAGAACAAGACAATTTTCTGAGACAACTAAAACAGACCCAATATTACAAGAATTTTATTTCACCTGCAAAGAGCTGTATTTCTGATACTAGCTGTAATGAAACCCTTTCTCAACTTAGACAAGACCGAGAAACAGCTGAACAAAATATGTTTGAACTGCTCGAAAACAAAGTAACACATGAAAGTTTTAACTTAGACAATTCATTCTTCAATAGATTTTTGAAAAGGAGTAATTTGGAGTGTTCTGGAGAAAGCACTCCTTTGGTATTACAGAGGTGTCTAAATGATAATCCAGATTTATTACATTTGCATCCTGAAGGTCACAATAGGAAAAGAAATGATAATTCTTGCAGTGATGCAGAAACATGCAGTGATTATACAGAATGTAGTGAGTCCTGCGCTTCTGTTTCAACTTGTTGTTCATGTAAAAAAACTGAGCCATCACATATAAATGAAAGCCATGGCTCACAGAATTTAAGAAGAGGTGATGTCAAAAATAAGTCAGATGACATAATAGAGGAGAAAAATAAATTAAAATGCAATGAAAAATGTCTTGATGACAATGTCAAAAATATTGATGCTCCTACAGCTGAAATGGCAGATATGAATGCTAAATTAATTGCTACCAGTGAACTTTTAAAAGATAGACTTAGAGAATTGGAAGATGAAATAGAAACATTCCGAAAAGAGAATGGTAATTTAACGAAAATGCGTGAAGAACTTGACATAGAGAGACAAAAATTTTATGAAGAAAAAACAACATTTGAACAGAAATACAATGAAGAAAAAATTTTAGCAGAATATTATCTAGCAGAAGAAAAGGAAAAGCTCAGCAAACAAAAACAAATCTATGATAGATATGTTAGAGAAATGAGAGGTAGACTTAATAAAAAAGACAAAGATGAAGTTATTAATTTGAAAAAGGAAATATCTGAACTTAAACAAGAAATAAGAAACAAAGATGCAAAATCAACATCTACAATTGCAAGACTTCGCAATCAAATGAAAATTATGGAAAAAGAGAAAAAAACACTGTATGAAGAAGTTGAGAAGCTGAAGAAGGATAACAAGAGAATTCAACATAGTAATGATATTACACGAAGGTTAACGAATCTCAAATATTTAGAACAAATTAATAAGAAATTAGTCCATATGACCTCCAAAGAAGTATGTTCTGAAACTGAATTAGAAAATGACGTAAAATACAAGGCCTTCGAAATTGAAAGACAATGTAGAAGCAAGAAGACGCAGCCTCTAATACTACCAACAAATATTAGACGCAGGGCAAAAAGTGTACCTAATTTGAATGTAATTTCTAGATATGCTAAATATTTTAGTCAAAAAGATTGTGTCAGCGATAAAAATATCAATAAATTGAAGAATACGGTAGCACCAGTTGACTCTGATAATGAAGATGTTGATTTTGACCAAGAGGAATACAAAAATTTGGATGATTCTGATTTAAGCAATGAAAATGTTAGTGAAAATGAGAATAATTTAGAAAAAATATACAATGAACGATTTCAGTCATTTTCTACAGCAAACAAAACATCTAGAAACCAAGAAACTGATTCTAATGTCAGTCCCAGAGACTGTAATGGGTTTTTCATTCAGAAATCAAATTCATTGAGGTCATCAAAATCATTAAGTAAATCTTCATTATCCCCTTATCAAGCAAATTCTAGCACATCGAGTGTGAATACATCTAAATCTCCTGTTTCCATTTTGAGCCACAGATCCCATCATAGTTCTAAATCTCCATTAAATTTAGGCAAAGACTGTGGAGATAATGATGTAGATAATGTGAATAGGAATCCTAATGTAAATGATAGAATTAAATCCCCTGTCTCTATTCTTAGTAATCGGTCATCATCAAGTCAGAGATCAGTAACAGACATGATTAGACAAGATTTGTATTGTGACAAAAGAATGATACCAAGTCCAGAGCCGTCATCAAGTAGAAGTAGTGTATCTAAAACAAAGTTAAATCCTTCCGAAATTACAAAACTTGATGGTTCCAGAGAACTTCGATTTCCGAATGGCAATGTTAAACATATATCAGCAGATGGCAAATATACAAAGTTCATTTATTACAATGGCGATGTGAAGGAAAATTTCTTGGACGAAGGTAGAATAAAGTATTTTTATGCTGAAACAAAGACATATCATACAACACATCCAGATGGATTAGAAGTCTTGGAGTTTTCTGAGTAAGTGGTTTAACTTATAATTTTTACTTTAAAATTTTGTTTTCATGGTTATAGTAATTCTGTAAATTGTTTCAGTAGATTCATTGTACACAAATATTGGAGGTGGTAGAGCTGTTCGTAGTTAAGCAAAGTAACAACTGCAGACTTATTTATGCCTTATTAACAGCTGTTTTATTTTAAAACCTGTTGTAAGGCAGAGAAACTATAAATATTATTTGCTCCAAATTATTATTGTCACATGCTGCTTAAAAGTCACAGCACAGTTTTGTAATTTGCATACCTATTTACATTCTATACAGTCTTAATTGGACAGTATAGCTTCTCATCCTAATCGGAAACCTACATCGGGATGAATTAATGACGTCCATTGAGTTTTTCAGGGAAAGGCTCCTGTGTTAGTTAGCTACCTCCTATCTTATATTTCTTCATAAATCCATTTCACAGTGGACAAGTGGAGAAACGGTACAAGGACGGCTCGTCGGAAATTCGACTCCCGAACGGCAGCGTACGTTACTACGATCCGAAGAACAAGCACATTCGCGAGGAGTGGCGGTTCCCCGACGGCGCCGTGCTCACAGTCTCCGCGGACGGCGAGCAACGCATCGTATTTAGCAATGGACAAGTCGAGGTGCATGCTAAAGACCGAAAGGTAAGTTAAAATATATTTTAAATATCCTTATACACACAATATTTATATGTAAAACATATGGTTGGATTCGATATAGCGTGACTATCTTTTGTTTATGTTCTATGTATTGTATATTATACTAAGAATAGTGAGAAAAATATATTTACTGTACATTTTCATAACTAAGTCACATTTTTAAATTTTACTTATTATCATAAATTTTACATATATTATTTAAGTTAGAAACTTGTTTTTGTGTTAACATGTGTCTGCTGAGAATAAATTACTATTCCACAAAGTAATGTACACTTATTTATCGTGTCCATCTACATATGTATTTTCGTTTTTATGAGTACATAACCATGCTCACTGCGCGTAACAAGTATTTCATCAAATTTTAAAAGACTCGAAAAGGTATTGCCTTGTTTTATTTGTTGTATTTTAAAAGTTTTTTTAATTATACTGCTGTTCTATTTGAATGATGTTAGTCTCTATTTCTTTCAGTATCGTGAATTCCCAGACGGCACAGTGAAGATAGTTTACAACGACGGTACATCAGAGACTCGCTACGCTTCCGGAAGAGTGCGAATCAAAAATGCTAACGGTGACCTAATAATGGACAAGTTAGGCTCATGATATTTTATTACAAAGTATTCAATCTGTGATTCTTTAGTGCCTTATATACTGTTTCTCAAAGTCGTTAAGTAGGAAATTGTGTTAGACGCATCCATTATATGAAATGATTTTTATTATAAGTCAGTCCGTGTTACAAATTTCATACTACTTTTAATAGAACGCGATTAGTGTCAGTAATTAAAATACATGATTAATTTTTTGCCATTGTTTTGAATGTTAAAGACTTAATCTGCTATTAAGGAATTACAAATATGGCAGGTAACAATAGGCTTTTAAAGTATAAACCTACTAAAAAGTTAGTTAATAATATCAGGCGTTACTTTGCGGAAATCCATGCTATTAAGTTGTTATTAAAATTACTTTGCAATTGTTGCTAAAAAGTATTTTTGTAAACATGTATCTACATTGTCTCTCTATATTTTATTTTGAATAATGAACGACTTTTGTTAAGTTTATACATATTGTGATTTAAGTCTGTTTATAATAAAATATATTTGTGAATTTCATTAATTATTACTTAATATTTTTTTTAATAAGAGCTAGTGTTGTGTATCGCATTTAAATATTAATTAAGTAAAAGAAATATGTCTCAATCATTATTTAATAAATGTTACAATCTAATATTTTTCTTATTGTTAATATATTATGGATTAGTTTGCAGAAATTTGGTATCTGGCTTGAGAGGTCGCGTTAGGTATTCCTTCTAGTTTAAAATTAATAGGAGCCATGTTGTCTAGTGTGCCAAAAATCTTTTTAAGAGCCTCTCTTGCAGCCATTTCTTTAGCAGTTGCCACAGATTCACCAAAACCTGTAATGAATAATTCAGTTACCTTATAATTATATTTGCTGTGTAAAACACGTAAGTTATATTTAAATTACTACTAAATTCTTACTATTATTGGGGACAATTGGCGATACACCCAAAATCTGAACTTAATATGTACAACTAGATAAGTTACTCAGGGCATTATTTCTTTTATGTTGATAAAAGTAGCAAACAAGCATGCTGGCAATTTCATGTTTAATGGTCTCTTCAGCTCATGGACATCTACATCTAAGCTCAAACAAGCCAATAGTACAGCCTGACATGCGTAGATGCAATTCTTCTGAGGACTGAGATCATCGCCTCACTTGTATCTCTGAATTCACAGACATTGTTTTCACGTGTAGTCTTGTAGCGTAAATACATCTTTTTTTACCCATAATCAGTACTGATTTGTACATACACAGCAGATGTGTACAAGCCGCAAGCGCATTTCACCAAGTAATACACAGCAATGCTGTATGCCACAGGAAAAATGTTAATTACTCAGTAAGCTTGCATAGAGCTTGATACATATAAAATATTTGTCAATTTACTACCTGAAGATAACATTTTCTTGTCTATGTAGAGGCCAACTCTATAACAGGCCAATAATGTGTTATTTCCAACTTCACCTATCAATCTTGGTTCTATTTCTGTGTTACTCTTTGACAGTAATCCTGTAAGCATTGTCCATGGATCTTCTATATACCAGTAGTCATTTACGTCTTTACCTGGAAAATATAATAAAAATCGAAAAGTCAAAGTCCATATTAAAGTAAACATACATTTTATGGACTTGAAAATAATCAATTTACAATATATCCGTATCTCATATTTTTATAAATAATACTGAAGAGAAGTAGATTTAATTATTTGTATATAATTGTTTTTGTGTGAAATTATGAAATCATAATTTTATAAAGATCAATAATTAGTGGACGGGAAGTAATTGATTACAAAATAATAACAAATTTAGCAGCCTTACAATTTGTTTGCATATTTTCAATAACATAATATAAAGAATATATGGTTCCTATGAATAAATTAAGCCAAGTATATATATATTTTTTAATTAACAAGTATTATTGTGTACCTTACACATAAATAATAATAATAATAATAAAATCGTTTATTGCCACACAAAACCAGAAAAGACAACAGTTCATAAAAACAAGATACATTTTCTTCTAAACCAAAAAAAAAATTATACACAAAAAAAAAACGTGGGCAAAGGCAAATTATCTCACCTTGCAACTGGGTTATGACAAAGTCTCTAACAAAATGTGCTGTTCTCTCCTCTCCCGAGGATTTTATCAGACAACCAACTAATGCTTTGATTGTATTTGCTAAAATATAGTTATCCACAGGATATTCCTGAAATATAAAATATATACATAATATTACATTATACATATTGATACAAGTTACAAGTTCCATTGTCTGTCCATTGTGTTAAAGTAAACTATGTAATTCTAGTGCTCTATAGTGCTTGTAAATTTGTATCAAGGACACATTCAATATTTTGAAGACTATTACTCTTAACACTTTGCCTGCAGTAAGCATATGAAAAAGAGAACTCATATTAACAAGAGTGCCAAGAGTTTTTTCCGTTGACTTTTTTCTCCCGGTCTACCTTAGCCAACAGGGGGCTCAAAGCCGATGTACTGATTTTAAACTTTACCCTTGACATTCATTAAGTGTATGTAAATACCTTACAATGAAATATTTGAATTTGAATATATTAGATCAAGTTAGCATTGCTGGAGGCGGAACTAAAGATGTGCCGTCAATTCACTGAAATATTGTATTGTTAGTATCTGTGTATCATCTAAGAATACACAGATGTAATGTCTGACCCAGTCTCGTAGTGCCAGCATAACACAGCACTTTTCTTTGGCCATAATCCATACAGATTTGTATGTACAACACAGGTGTATACAAGCCACAAGTGCATTGCACTGTGCAATACATAGCACTGTTGTACACTTCAGGGAAAGTGTTAATTATATTTTATACCTTTATTATATTTTATTTTCCTTCTGTATATTTTTATTTTAGCCAACTGAAACTTACTGAAGCTAGAATGATATCCTTGGTGCCAAGATGCAGGCTAATGTGAGCCAACAACTCTTCACTCAGAAGATGTTTTTTTATACCTTTAATGCCTTCTAATGGAAACTTTGGCAGCACTGCTTCCAAGTAGCGTTGAATATATTCTTCCATAAACTTCTTTCCTGTAATAGATCAAGTAGTTACATATAAGAAAGGTGGGAGAACTATAGTTTGACTTGGGAGGTACCACCACCCTCATATTATGCCATAAAGAGTTGTTTGTGTTTTGGTTGGAGAGGTGCGGTTGCCAGCTACACTTTGAAGCGAGGCAACTATATTAGTCATCAGGAGTAGCAATGCATCTATGTTTGAGCTCAGATATGATTTTAGTCCTGTTTGTGGTTGTACATGGATGTCTATGGGCTGCAACTACTTACCATCAGGTGGTATACATGCTCGTTTACTGCTCTTCTCATATAAAAAAAACATACAAGGATATTTCCAATACAATACAATAGTACAACAGTAATATCGTAATGACTTGAGATTCTAGTCTTTTACATAAGGAGTTTAATGTTTGAATCCCTGAATATTATTTGTCTAAGTTGTGCATAATATAAATTAATTATCACTTTTTTTAAAGGTGAAAAATATCATGAGGAAAAACAAGTTTGTTGACCTGAGAGTTCTTTATGAAGATCTCAAAGGTATTTGAAGTTTGCCAATCTACCTTTGTCCAATACGATGGAATATGCGAACCATGATACTTTGGGAATCATTTTGTTTTAGTATACATGTTCATGAAAACCAACCTTCTGCTGCTAAGTCCCTGTTATCTTTCATTTTGATGTCGAATTCCATTTCTTTTTGCTTCATCTCTTCTTTAATAACATATGACCGATCTGTAAACGCTTGCAAAAGTAAATCTGAGTCGAAATCTTCATTTAGACGCACTCCAAATGCATACAGTTCTGCTTCCAGATTCCATTCTAGAAACGTGTTTCTTGGATTAGTTTTTTTCCCACCGAGTTTATTTTCTCGTCTTTTGAATTCCATTAATGTAGGCGCCACCCATCGATGTATCTTTTGGCCTGAAATTTTAGGATTATTCTTCATTCAAGGGTTTTGTCGGTATGAAGTTTTTAAGGAACTTTATATTAACCTATAAAATACGTACTTTGCGTAGTAAGGGATACATTAGTAACAATCTTTGATAAAACCGGGATATAACGCCTGAAAAATGCCATACTCTTAGATGAAATGAAATAAATGCGCAACGTTAAACAGTATCTACATTTTCATATACTGAAATTAGTTGTCAAAACCAGATGTCATTGTCACAATTTGAGGTTATATTTTTTTTTACTAAATTGACATTAATTTTAATAGGAAAATAAAATTAATTATACAGCCATTAGTTAATATCATCTATAGAAAAAACTTTTAAAACTGTTTAAACGTCACATTAGAAAAATTATTCATACCTTATAGGTATGTAATATCTTAAAATATTACCGCAATTAGATACTTTTAAGACTTAAAAAGTAAGACTGACAATAGTTTACGGAATAACTACCCGAGATTACAAATTACAATTGAGTAGGTACAAAGTTTGTTGTAGTAATATAATAGACTTTTCACTATCTTTGGTTGCAAAGATTTTCTCTTTGGCAGCTATTTTTCGACGAACTATTAGGTGCAAAAGTTGCAAAATCTTTTAAATTTTTTAAAAGATTCAAAATACATGTTGCACGACCCGTTATCGAAAAATAGGAGACCTTTAAGTACAAAAATATTTGAAGATCTGATTAACATTGAATCCAATAAAAAACCAAATCAAAACAAGAATTTTAATAATTAGAAACAATTACAGTAAAAATACAAAAACTTAAAATCTTTACAAAATGGTTATTTATCGACCTTTGAGATTCGTGAGAAATCCTCTTACTGAACTTAAAAACCCTTTTTTCATTCTTGCAACTGGTAATATAGTGTGGTTGCTGTAGAAAGATGCCGATGTATCATATAGAGACGACGTTATGTCTATTGCCTGAAAAATAAGTATATTCTTATTGTTTCAACAAGAAACTACTATAACTATATGTTATTATTTCAGTTACCTAGTTGTAACTGTAAAGGGAATAACCCATTGAATTTTCAAAGATTATGTAATATATTTTAAAAGAATATGCCTTTATGGCTAATTACAACCGCTTTGTATATATAGTTCTATAATGCTTTAAATACCTCGGACGTAAAACAAAATGGTGTATAAATATATTATTTAAGTAATATGAATTGCTTACGCCAAGTGAAGTGTTTATATGATATGAATCAAATGAGTTCATGAAGCTAGGTTGTTCGTAATGGCGGGTAGGTGATAGAATGGCTTCTGAAACTTTGTCCGTTCTCATGACCAAACAGGACATGAGTCTTCTGAAAAATGGTTTCTTCGGCTTTTCATTGTATGGATATAAAGTGCACTTCATATCAGAACGATTGTAGTCCCCATCGGAGTACAGGGAAAATGCGGATGTACCTAAATTAGGCGTAGCGGATCTCTTATGGCCTGTAATAAGTTATCGAGTTTAAAATTACTATTAACATTATCGATGCTAAAAAGCGTATTAATGATTTATACATAAGCTGCTCTACTAATTGCAGTTGGGTGAAACTCGACAATGTTCACTAATATAACATAGTACGCTCTAGTATTGGCACAAATAGGATATTTATGTATCCTCTTTAAATACAGCTTCTTTATATTACCTGCCTAAAGACTTTGTACTTTGAGAGCCTGTGACGAAGCTTCACCGTTTACCAAACTAACATTTACTTTACGGCTTTTATCGTATGTCATTTAGAATTTAAAATTCAGGAATAAATACTTTCCACATTTTCTTAATCCTATATCCAAACTTTCCTATATCTAGTCTACCAATTCTAGTTTAGTCAGAGTAGCGAACTATGACCTCATACTTTTCATCCTGGGGGGAAATGATAAGCAGCAGTGGGATGATAATTCGATTATATTTTCCAAAATAATATGCCCTCCGAAGTTTCAAAACTTTCGAAATATACAGCATCGGGGTTTTTGGACAATCGTGAATGATGCAAATGTGAACATTCCTGATATATTACATATATATGACACTTCAGGTCCATAGGTTGAAATTCAATCACAGAGTGTTTTTGGGAAATTATCTTGTTGCGATTATATAAATTTAATATAAACAGACATCGAATATATTGAAACAACCTATTTTAGAAGTTTTCGTTGTGTAAATTTCAAAATGCAATAACTAGGTGTACCTTTGAAAATAGTATGAATTGAAGGACAATCCTTCTTCCTAGGGCTACATGGAAAAGATCCCGGTGCATTACTACCCAAATTACTAGATGAAAATGTGACGTGCTTCATGTGTGCGATGCTTGCATATCGAACTTCCATAGAGGAAATTGCTTGTCTTGGACTTGTATTTACAGAAGCCCTTACATTGTCTTCATATTTTTTATTTTTTTCTGTCGAATATAATAATTGTAACGACTCGTGCTCCTTTTTATCATTTCCCTTGGGTTGTTCATGAATGTAAAAATCATATTTCGCTTGTATAGTTTTATTAATCTTTTCGTTAGACGCGTGTTTCCTCGCCTTGCGTATTTCTCCGATCGATATAACACTACAGTTATATCGTTTACGTCTATCTTGACTACTTTTGTTTGAGATTTTTTTCTGTATTGTTTTTTTTACTTTGTGGTATTGTTTCCGAGACAACATTATGGGTTTCTGTTTTGTGAATTGTTCAACTTGCAAGAACACTTGGATGTTACGATTAAGTACCATTTGCCGATACGAGTATACTGTGTTCTGATCATATTGAGTCGATGTGGTCATAAATTTTGGTTTTTCTGCTCTTTTCATCAAATTGTCTGGAGTGGCATTGTTTGAACAATTGCATTTATGTGGTATTGACGAATAACTATCTCCACTAAAATGTAAGAAAACAAAATTTAAGTTTTAAACTCTATAATTATTTTATACATAATATGTATATGTATTTTTCTGAATTAAATAAATATTTGATTTTGTGATAAATTGGGCTTTTTTATATTGTTATTTATTATTTATAATTTGATATTCACCCTTAATAGAAATTTAAAGTATGTACTTGTAAAATCGTTAATTTTATTACCTACTAGCTATTACCCGCGACTTCGTCTGCGTAAAACTACTACTTCGGATGAATTTGTGTGTTATATATAGGCTCTGAAACTATACTGGACCGATTTTAAAGAAGCTGGTATAATGATACATTGAATAATTGGGAGTAACATAGGAAAACATTTTCTGGATCCCGATCCCTGACTTGTGCGGGTGAAACCGCGAGGCTACTTATAAGATAGGTACTACTTAGTTTTTGTATACAACGTTTTGTGTTTTTCGTTCCTTGATCAAAACGTGAAGGTTTTGTGGACTCGATACTCGTGAGCACGCCATATACAGTTTCCCATGGGAAAAGCAATTTTTTTCTAAATGTAGACCACCTAATTTGAGTGTCTGTCCTTGAGGTTTGTTCATCGTCATAGCGAAAGATCCTTTCAGGGGAAACTATATTCTTTTAAATTAGAATGGTAAATCGTTAGGCATTATTGAAATACGGGGAATTAATACTTCTTCTCCCTTTGCTATTCCTGTCATAATTATTGCTCTCACAATATTGCGTCCCAGGTGTGTTATTTGTAGCCGTGTACCATTACACATTCTTGGTGCGTCAGCATCTAGGGTCTGACGGGCCTGAGTCTGTGCTGCGTGCCGGGCGGCATCTAAAATGTGACAGTCCTGATTCTACTCCTCAAACTCTTGGGATTTAGTTACTTACGCAGTTCGAGCTTTTTGGAGCTACGCGCTAGATCAGATTTACGCTTGCGAGGCATAATAATTTTGCAAACAATAAATATTGCTATAAACAAGTACTTAGCTACCTAAAAGAATACAAATATGCGTTTTTTTTTGCTGAGATAAAGCTGTTTTACAAAAAATCTTAGTTATACTTAGTACGAAACTATACTTATGATAGGTACAATGAACATGAAATAAAAACAAATCGAATCGATAAAACTAAATGCTAAAGTACTTAATAGTATAGGTAACACGTAACTACTAAAAGTGAATAAACTGACAGATAAACTTGCATACTCATTTATACTGCCTACTACTAATTAATACCCGTCCGAAATATGAATTAAACTATTTAATTATATCTACTTATATCGGAACAAAAAAAATTATATTAAAAAATGCCAATGCTAAATTAATCATAACAACCTAAACAACAAAGTAAATGACACAAAATGCTAACAAAAAACCCTAAAAAACAATGAAAAGGTAAAGAAAGTGAAATTCGTTGCAGCGCAAAATTGTAGATATCTCATGCGTCCGATAACGACGGCTGCCCTCACGTGTCTACAGTCTGCCCGTTCGGGTAAGCATACTTTGTGATCGATACTCCTCCTACCATGCTCGTTCTCCGCACGTCGTCGCCGCCGCGCGGCTTCACCATGCATCGCTGCTCGCACCCATTCGCTTTCATAGTGAATGGGGCGCATGGCGTGGCAGCCGGATCCTCCTTCCTCGTCTTCACGACCAGGCGGCTTCACGCTCGCATGCGACAACGACACAAGCGAACGCATAGGTTCCGAAGGAAAAGTCTTTATACTGTGGCAATGGTAATCTACCATTGAACCCGATATATTTACGCGTCCAAGTCCGGAATCATGATCAGGTAGAAAGTACATTCTATGGCTAGAGAGTATTCGAATTATACGATACATAAATGCACCGCGCTTATTCACCCGCATAATTCTGAGATCGGGATAAATAGTAGCCTATGTTCTTTCCCAAGGTTCCATCTATCTCTATATCAAAATTCATCAAAATCGGTTCAGCGGTTTAGGCGTGAAAACGTAACAAACAGACAGACAGAGTTACTTTCGCATTTATAATTAGTAGGGATTTAGCGCAAAACTCATTGCAGATATTGTTACAAAAATTTAAATGAGTCTCGTACGTAATAAAAAAAAAATAACCATTTCCCAGGCGACAAATCACGTTGTAATTCTTGGTTGATGAACTCTGGGAATATATCCTAAAAGGTAAAACAAAATAAAAAAATATGAAAGTAAGATTTTTATAGAGTTAAAGTACTTATTGTAATACAGGTTCAAAATGCCATTTATTTTATATATTATTTGCCACTACACTACAATGTAGCATACTTACACGATGACTGATGAAATTTGTTTTAATTAGTTTATGTAAAGTCAGTCACGTATGCTTTTGTCTTTCAATACATACATATAAGTACCTGTCTGATTTTCTCAGCACGAAGCTTTTCAATCCCAAGCAATTCTCTTATTTGCTGATCTCTCTCCGCAGGGTTAGGGACACAGCATTTATCTCCACGATAATGTTTTACTAGTACAATAAAACAAGAGTTTCAATTAATAATAAAATAAAATAGTATTTTCTCAGTACTTCTATAAGGTAGAAATAGCTGTAACTGTGTGTGTGACAACTATCTCTCGTTGCTCTCGCAGATGAATGCTTAAGTTTTTGAACTTACGAGGTCTTTTTTCTAGCGAGTTATTATTGTGCACTAAAATTTACTTACTCTCAATGTCTACTTTACTTTATTTTTGTTTTTATAAAAGGAAAATTTATTCTTGTAATTGAGTAGGTACTCAATCAACTACTCAATACCTATTGAGTAGTTGATTGAATCTACTCGAAAATCTCGATAATAAAAATGAATTAATACGTCGCAAAACTTTAATGGGGCGAAATCCATTACTTGCAGTGTCGAAGTAAATGCTTATAAAAAGTTATTTCATGTTTCATAATATTGTAATCTGTAGTAAGATAAGATAGGTTTAATATATGTATGCAATGTTATCATTACATGTTAGCTTTATATATAGATAATAATAATTTACAATATAATTCAATTATTAAGCTAAGCTATGATTTGTTAAGTAAATACCTGTGTCTTTGTCTTGTCCCTCAGATTTCTTTGCCTTAAGTATAATTTTATTTGCTGGCTGAATACTATGTTTATACTGGCAGTTACTATCTTCACGCCTGAAAGAATTCGCATCTTCTTGAGCATTACCTAAACTAAAGCTTTGGTGACACGATTTTACGATCTAGTCGTAAACATAAAGTAGGTAAATAAGTCGTATATTTCAACTATAAAGTAAATATTATTCAAAATATGAATTATGTAAAAATTATAATATGTTTGAGATTAATATTATATATAATCTCTTGACTGCAGGTGAAAATGATTTTGATTTAAACTAAATCAGTAGCAAAGTGGTTTAATCGCATATCGTCGAAAAGAGTCGGATGAAATTTAAAAACACGATCTTAGAAATTCCTATGTCTATATTTTAGCTATACATTTAAACAAATTGGTATATTAATAATTGGCTACGCTCAAGGCTCTTCACGTGTTTCCCCTTTAGTTTACTATCTGGGAAAATGTATACAATAATCCGCATTTTATCGTTCACTATGGGCCTAGAATATATACTATTAAATATCTTTACCAATGACTAATTTCTAAACTGTCTCGAATGTTCAATCTTGATACATTTTTATCTTGAGCCTCAGAAACATTTAATTGCTGTAAACAGAATTATGTGTTTAAAAAGTACACTCTTTAGGAATGAAGTTAAAGAAAGAAATATCGAAGACATTTTCTTACATTATTTTGTTTTTTATTTTTCGGGATTTTTTGTTTGACAGGTGTCTTATCCTTTGTTAAAATGGTAAAATTTTCCACGGAACCACCGCTATTATAGCATCTCTCGTTTCTTTTCAACTCCTTTGGCGTTTTCAACGTTCTTTTTACACTTAAATCAGTGTTTAAGTTATCTTGAAGAAATAGAACACGATATCGTTCATTGTCACCATCAATGTTAATCGTTACTTGCGAAGGTTCATTTTTTGGTTTATATCCAACTTTCTGTGTTATGTTCTTTCCAATTGGATTCGAAAGAATCTTTTGAGTATAATTGTCGACTATAGCTTTCTTTATTTTCCTTTTCTCGGAATTTGTTTCTTTAAACTTGGCTTGGTGGTTTTTGAAGGGATCTATTTTCGACGTATGGGCAGTGTTTACGGTAACTGGACTTCGATTTAGTCTGTCTTTTTGGGGAATAAGTTTATTGAGCGACATATTACTTTTAGGCCTTTCTTTCCTGACTGTTTTTTGACATTTCACATCTGTTAATCTATTTTCACTTTTATCTTTGGCAATTACTTTAACTGCCGGAGAAGGTGACCTACTTCTAAAAGATCTAGTCGTACTTTTGCTGACATTTGCCGTTTTGGTTTTCTGTGTACTATTTCTAGTAATATTCTTTTGGTTATCAGAATTAACATTTTTAGGTGAAAGAATTTGCTTAATTTGAATAATGTCATCTAAACACTGTGCGTCTTGCATTCTGTCTTTTGTTGGATAAACCGATATAACGATTAAAGGATTTTTTTGATCTCCTTTTGATTCATCAATATTGTAATGGCTAATTGTAGTTGCAGCGTCTATGACATTTTTACATTTGCATTGAACCGTTTTATTGCTAGTAGTAGTTTTCTTTTCTAACATTTCTTTTTCTAAACATATAGCAGTATTTGCTTGAGTTGCCTTTGTAGATTTTCTGTAATTAAAATATGTAATTGCAGTAAACATGTTGTTTTTAATTCATTTGTATTGTAGGATAGCCCGAGCCATTTCGGATTTTCGCGAAATTATTTCATAAACTCCCACCCCGAGCTTCAAGTTCAAGACGGACGGAATGGACAATTTCAAATATGTGTAACTTAGAATCCTTTTAATGATAAAATAAGTAATTGCACATTATATTTAATAAATTCCCTGTACGGTAACTCAAATCTATAAGAAAATTATATTCTTACAAGAACCTTAAACGTAGTTACTGCAAATTACACTTACATATTTCCGTTATTAGTATCCAATTGACCAATGGGAGAAGTAAGTCTTTGCATCAACTGTGTTTTGACTAGAAATTAAATAAAAGTTACACGTTAAGCTTAGTTGACGTTATTTACTTTAATGTACTTGACTTACGTGTGTATAATACTTACTTGGTTTATTGTTGATGGTTGCTGCACAATTTAAAATGTATTGATCATTTTTATTAACACCAAGATGACCAACTAGTGTTACGCGATTCTTTGGAGAATTCATGTCATCTAACACGTTATTAATCGTGTCATTGCATGTGCATCCTTTTTCTACGATGTTATTATTTTTTCTAGCACTTTTTGGTGATACTTGCCCATTTGTAACCCAATTAAGTTTTTCTTTTCTACTTTTTTGCTCCATATTAAGCGAGCTTAATATACGTTTAGTGAACCTAATGGGGCTTACTGTTTTGTCATATTTGGGATTTCTTTTAGGTCTACATTTAAATAATTCTGCGCTACTTGTCTCTCTTACACCGTGAATCTCTTTAGGTGTCCTGATCAAGCAGAGATTGTCGTGTTGCATACAATTGTCTGTGTTAGAAATCGTTTCCTGAATTTTCTTAACAATGCGTTTGCGTTTGAGAAAGCCTTTGATGGGTAGAGTTTTCTCTGTTATCGGCACCACAGTAATTTTTATCACGGGATTATTTTTCAAAGCTTTCACATATTTTGCTTTTGGAAATTGACTTTCGAGTGATTGCTTCTTTGGTATATTTAAAAGTGAAAATTGATTGAGAAGGAGCTAAAACACAAATGATACAAGATTAAATGCAGTTTCCCCAGTTCTATTCTATTCTATAAATAGTCTAAAAAAATATTTTTTTCTATACATCTTTGCTCTACCAAGAATGTGACGTACAAGAAAAATATCCCATACTGTTTGAAGTTTCGTTGAGGATCATATTGATAAAAATTAAAAATATCTGATTACCTTATTGGTAAGTTTCCTTAGTATCAAAGATGAAGATGTCCTAACGTTGGCATTAATATCTGAGGATGCTGCTGTATTATCTTTAGCGAGTTTGCTACCTAAATTCTTAGGTCTCAACTTAAATGTATCATTTTCTAAATCAGATGTCTTACTTACTTCCCTTTCATAGTCACTTGAATCGTTTTTATATTTATTCTTTACCGGTGGAATAAGATAGTCCAACGTATCTAAAGATAAAATAAAAAATGAATAAAATAAAAATTATCTAAACAAATTCAAAATCTACGAAAAATTTGCGTTGTATAAACACCGTAATTGTACATGATCCTAATTTTGGTTTGGAGTATTCATGGGTAGGTATATTGTGAAGCACGCATTTCTGACTTTACGTCATTAAATATGTCATTGTTGTCATTCTTTGTAATAAATTAGATACAATAAAATAGTATAAATCTCCGACTACATATTTTTTGCAATTTCACTTAAAATTGATTTGTTTTGATACATAAAAAATTAATATTTTACAATTTTAGTAAAGTTTGTCGCTTTATACTGCGAGTATCAATTAAATTTACGAAATGCACTTATTTTATAATAGATTGAGGAGGTTCGATAATTTATGGAAATCATTTTTAAATATTTGGTTGCTCTTATTTATGAAAGTCAAACGCACATCATTCAGGTGATTGATAACTTCGTAAAATATTTATTATGATACTAAATTATTGTGAAATATTTCTAAAATGCCTTTAACTTTAGAAGATCGGCTAATAACCCAAATGGTGATACCGGTTTCAAAAGATACGTTCTTTAATACAAAATGGAAACCAAAGGAGACACCACTCTGTGCTTACGACATGTTGTACCATCCACCTGATTATAACCCTAAATCAGCCAGATCTGACCGTCAAGAGCCAAAAATTATAAGACGAAATATATGGGAACAAGTAATAACGAAATAATAATTTTAACTAAAAATAACAACAAAAAACATTTTCCTCCTGTATGCTACTCTTGCGGATGATATTTTTTTTAGAAAATTTGTATTTTTTCATACATTATTCTATAATTCAAATTTAAACTAAACTCCAAAATAAAATTTTAAATTTTAACAGGACCGAACAGGAGATATGACATACTTCCTGGTTCATCCCATTTTTTCGTATAAGTTATAAAAGGACAGAGTTATGCGGTAACAAACATAAAAATACAATCTACTTGAAAACCTCCAACTTTTTTGTTTAATAATAAAAAAAAAAAAATAATAATGTGTTGTTGTAATTTGTGTTCAGGAATTGGGGTATTAATCGCAGACATTTTATTATTTACCTAGTATTACTGGTTTCTTCGATCAATAGAAATGTCTTTAATCTTCACATATTATACAATAAAATTGAATGATCCACGTGTCTTATGTGATAACATATATTCGCAAAAATAGTTTGGGAGTACTGACAAAAAGTAGTAATACAACATTTTAGCATTTTTTTTAATTTGTTATTTCTATATATTTGAAATCGCATCAAATTAAAACTACATAATCAAATTCAACTCTTGTGTTTTCGTTTGAGAGGTGCAGTTGCCGGCTACTTAGAAGCGAGGCGACCATCTCAGTCCTCAGGAGTAAGATAGTCGCCACGGTATTACACATGAGCCTTCTAAAAAGAAAGCGGCGACTGCGGTTAAGGACCGAGTTAGAATATTTGCTGCGTTGCATTGGTATCTAAAACTTTGCTGAGTTAGGTTTAAAGGCGACAAACCTTTATAGATCGACTCTTAAAGCGCTATCGACACATTTGTTTCTGATTTACAACTTTATAGACATAGCTCTATTATTAGGTAATTTGAAATTAATTACAGTTATCCATGGTTAGTAGTCACCGGTTATTATCAAATAGACTGCACGCTCATTTCTGGATTGAAAAATATGTATGTAACTGATATAACAAATCAATTTCTTGTTTAGGAGGTCCATAAATATATACCGTCGACGACACATTTTCAGCTTGGGCGACCTAAATTGAGGATCGCTGATGTTCCGACGAAACAGTTCGTAAGAGTACAAGGTGAGTACACCAGTCTGTATGTTAATGTAACTGTCGACTGCTGAA
Source organism: Phocides pigmalion okeechobee (assembly GCA_018251015.1). Taxonomy (NCBI): domain Eukaryota; kingdom Metazoa; phylum Arthropoda; class Insecta; order Lepidoptera; family Hesperiidae; genus Phocides; species Phocides pigmalion. The sequence continues at coordinate 21,116 of DWON01002063.1, forward strand.
CATCGTTAAACTAAAAAGTTACACCCTAGATTTATAAAGCAACATAATCATAATCACAACAACCCATGACTGCCCCACTGAGAGGGACAGGCTACCCTACTCGTCGTTGAAGCAAATTATAGAGATTTCTAATACGTACATCATTTCGGAAACTCAGAGGGATTCGAACCACTTGTAACAAATCAGACTGCTATTTGTATTTCATTACCATTATGTTATACTAGCGATCCGGCCCAGCTTTGCTCGGGTAGCAGAGTTTATATTTACTTACATTATTTTCCTTTTATACATGCATCCAGTCATTACCTAGTTGCAAAAACTAACACATAGAAACATCTATTTCGAGTGACGACTGAATTAATATATTGAATTTAACTATTTCTTTTCTCGACCAATTTAAAAAAAAAATATCTTAATTTAATTATGCATCAAAAACTTCCTCAGAAACTATCCTACTTGTTGTTGAAAACTGTTACAACATCTGTCCAGTACTTTTTGAGATTATCACGAACAGACAGACAGACAGACAGACGCGACGGCGGACTTTGTTTTATAATATTTATTTATAACGGTCTAGTTCGAAATATCCCGGCAATTAAAAAGCGTTTATCGTGAGAACCCGTTATTTAACATGATGTATAAAATCCGCGACGATATTTGGTTACAATGTTCACGGGGAGTAGTGACTTGACTAATAATAACAAAAAACAGATTTTCACCTCATAGGAACTTGGCTTCGGCCCGTCTCTATGAGTAAACCTCTCTTTTTAACAAAGAGA
>DWON01002064.1:0-21891 GCA_018251015.1 Phocides pigmalion okeechobee
TTATCCATGGGCTGCAGTGACCACTTAACATCAGGTGACCTGCATGCCCGTTTCTTACTCTTTCATAATAAAAAAAATGAGAATAAAAACTAGACTGCTACTCTTCCAATATAAAATAATAATAATATATCACATTTTATAATTTTTTTAAGAAGTAGTAAATTCTTTATATATGTTTCAAAGAAATTACTTTGTATTTGAAAAATATGTATATTTTTTATATTTTGAAATCCGAATCTAATTTGTAAACTACGTTGAAAATTTAAAATTTCTAGCTCATTGGAAGCGTTTAAATGAAAAATTGATTTCAAAACTGTATCCAAACTGACTAGATTCCAATCGACTTAACAGATCCGCAATATAAACATATATTTTAAAAAGATCCAAAAACATAAATCTGAGAAAAATCATGTTATACCTTTACATCAAAGCCTTGCTTGCCAGCCTTGCCGCAGATTTCCATGAAAGCAAACAACATAAATAAGGCCTTCATAAATTCAAAGCCCTCGACTGGGTATCGACGATAAACTGCGGCAAACGACAAATTTGTTTGCACCCGCGCCATTGTAAAGAATATCTGAATACTGATTGATTAGTCGGAAAATATGAAGAACATCCGCGTCATCGTAAATAAAGAAAACTTTCTCATTTAGATACGACACACCTCGTAATATCCTGCTGAGTGTGGACACAAAAATGTCGTAAATAAAAGGCACAAGATCGTAAGTTCTAATGTTGAGTATTGTTGAAGGTATAGTCTACAAAAATAGGTTAAAATATTATGTTAAATATAGACACAAATAACAGAAATACCATAAAGCGTATGGACAAAATATGTTATATTAATAACTTTTATGTAATAAGTTAATATTTAATGTAGTATGATGACTACCGGGACAATATATAATATTCTGTTAAGGTCTCGTCAAGGTGTAGTTGCGATCTCATGACGGTGTAGTTGCGACCTCGTGACTGTGTAGATGCGACCTCTTGATCATGTCAGAGTAACTGCGATATCACCTAAGCCAGAACCACTAGTAATAAGACCCTAAATCGAATGGCTTCATACAGTCGGTGCAATATAATAACGCAAAGCAACACAAGCTTTTAAACTATTCTCGAACAAGTTAATAATATTAAACCTAGTTGTACGCGGTTCCCCGAAAGCCTCCGGATTGCTTTTAGATGAACTCTTGTGGAAAATTCAAACGGCCCGGAATTAGGCCAGGGGGCTGCAACGATCGCGAGATGCACGCACTCGTGCATAAAATTAAGCTGTGAAATGAAACATGAATGAAACGCCGTTCGACGCCTTGACTATTATGTCAAAAATATGAAGTATTATTATATATTCAGTGTTGAGAACCTATCTATTTTTATAATATGTATATTACAAATATATTTATTTATAAATAATACATTTCATTACAATAATGAAAATCTTAAAACTAATTATAATAAAAACCTAACCTAAACAATCTAACGAGATTCCGTGCCCATGCGGCATGGTTCCCAGAACACTGGCCACATTCCCACATTGGATAGCAATCGCAATATATATATAATATATATTATAAGCTTTTTAGGTAATTTAAGCAAAAAACTAAAATGCACTCCACCTAATGAAATATAAATACATATATAAATATATACATATAAATACATCCTGTCCTTACACATTTACTATGTATCGCGATAGTCTGAAATTGTTCATAATTATAGATGAGGTAATCTTAAGACAATTATTGATTATGTAGTAAATTAAAAAAAATCTAAAATTAATTTGTTCTGTCACTTCTAAAAAGAAAACGTGTTTAAGGTCCACAATATCATAGATGAAGAACGGCTTCGGCTTAATTTTAAGCGTGATCAATATCCATTGCTGCCTCATTATGGTGACCAGTTTAAAAGTTCCCCTTAAAGTTCCCAATAGTGTGCAAGCTCTTCTAATCCACACTTAAGGCTAATTATTTATGTTATCTTGACACGAAAAAAACGTTTATAATTTCACCACTCATGATCACCCATCCAATAGCCTACCGCGCACGAAGTTACTTAACTTTGTCAATAAGTTATGTATGTCTATGGGCCGGCACTATTTAACATCAGGTGGTTTGCATGCTCGGTTGCTACTCTTCTCAAATAAATAAAAAGCACGGAATACACGAGCCGGGAGCTACGCACGCTTCAGCGGCAAGGCCCTTAAAAGTCACCGTGAGATAATTTTAATCCCTGTCACAGCAAAATGACTTCTTGTTTACGACGGCACAAGAAAAATGGCGTCCCTCAAGACGTTACTTCGCATGTTGACAAGAGGATTTGTTTTTTCCGAGCCTCCTACACTGTTTGTCATTCGTCCGTAATGTTATAACGCCTGTCTTGTAAGATATAATGGAATTTACCTGGTAATTGTGTAAGGGAATACGCAGAGCCTTGAGTAAATGAGATCGATGAGTCGGCGCTCGACGCGAGAATTTGCGTCGTATTTTCTTTTAGTTTCGCATCGAGAAATGCGCGTTACCGTGCTCATAGATTGTAAACGATCGACAAAATTAAGCAACGGCAAGCGTGGTCGGGAATTGGATGGGTGACCAATGGTGGCGGAATTGTTTTTCGTTTCCAGGTATGTTAGTAGTGCCGATTTTTTTCACTTTTCCGAGCACATTGTAAAGTCCAATTTAGCGTATAAATAAAAGAGATACTCAAGATTTACCGTAGATTAATATATTCGTGGCGATTCCAGTTATGTTAAATAAATGAAGTATAATGCAAGTTACAAAAGCTCAGGCAATACTTAAGTGAGTTTTTTTGTAATGTAAGCAGAAAACTAGAATGAACTACGCACACACTCACACACACTCACACACACTCACACACATTCTTCTGCATTTAAACAAATCTCTCCCAAACAAAAGCCTTGTTTATTTTTAAATATTTTTATATTTCATACTTCTATTTTTAAGTAATATGGTGTATACTTTGTGGCGTTTTTAGTTTAATAGTATATTGTAAATCCGTAATTGGCTTCAAGACCTGTATTATAAGTTTAGTGCGTAAATTGTTTGTTACAAGCTGTGGATTTTGTAAATAAATAAAAATAAAAATAAATAAATAAATAAAAAGTTAGTAAATAGTCACCTCGAACTCATGACAACAATTAATTCGTTTTAAGATAATATTCGATTACTATACAATTTTCTTCTTTAATATTCAATATTCTATCCATCCAATATGCAAAAATAATTAGCTGTCGAAGAGTTGAGCTTCAAAATATTATGTTATTGTATACAAGTGCAAGTATACATTTTAATGCAAAATGCAATAAATTCATTGACAAACAAATTGACGAAAATTGTATCGCGTACAAAGATGGTTTAACGATCTATTTCAATTTTGTGTTCAATTTACAGTGTTGTCGATATAGGAATCTAAATGGACTCAATTACCTTCAGTGTACCGTAATTTTACCTAAATTTATGAGTCTGTATATGTAACTGGTCACACAATTCGATTTATTAAAAAAAAAACTAAGATCTGTATGTTATACAGCTATAGTCAATCAAAGTTAATTCAATATTTTTTTACTTTACTACAAAATACATAATAGTAATCCGTGTAGTTAGTTTAAGGAAGATAATATTTTTCTTTGGCGATGAGATTTAAGATATGTCTGCAAGCAAATTGTCTCGCTTCTATTACTCCAGTTCGGAATCATTCTAATTTTTCTCAGTCACAAGGAAAAACTCGGATAGACTGTCACTGGGATAGACAAGTGAAACGTGTCTCATTATTTCTTTACAGATCTCTGTATATTGATTTGATAATATTTATTCCGTCTTTAAGGAAAAAATAGATTATTGTGTCTACTGTTCACATTGTAGGAAATAATGAAAATATTGTATTGCGAAAAGAAGACAGTACTTATTTAATTTGCAAATACGATTCTTTGGGATGAATTTTAGTTTTTTAACGGCTGCGAAGAACAAGTAAAAATAACCTCATTTAATTCTTAGTTTTTACTTTCGTATAATTAAACAAGCGTACGTAATCTGGTGTTTATTTATTTGTATATAACAATAAAAATATATTGTTAATAGCAGTTTCCTTAAACTCATATATTATAATAGCTTTACAGTAAATTAATATGTCGTAATGTACTTTTCTTTATAAGGAACAAGTGTCCAAGAATTAAACCGATAGGAAATGTGCCCAACAGATATTGCGTGATATGCACACGGTCAGATTATTATTTATTTGTGATATTTATAATATTATTTTATTATTATATTCATTATTAGTTCACATGAAGCTTTTTTATTCGCATATATTTTATTTATATACACATAAAAAGGAAGTAGAATTATTGATGACGTCGTTTCCATTTCAACTTTATATAAACTCAATTGCTTGGAAAGTCAGATAAAACAAAGCAATAATAAAATGGAAAAATGGATCAAGATATATTAGTGTTGCAATATTTATAAGCCGGCACTCGGCGCGCGTAATGCATTATAAATACAAGACTAACATAAGAACTCAAAGAGAGAGTTTTAAATTCATATGAAAGAACGTCGAACATTTTTGTCCCACTACTGAGTACGAGTATTCTCTCAGATTGAAAAGGTTAAGACCATAGTCCATCACTCTGACCATATGTGGTAGATTTCAGGGTACTCTCTCAAGCATACTCCGATGTTGTTCCAATGTTTTCCTTTGCCCTCACAAAATAAGTGATAAATTAAATTCAAATACACACCGAAATCCTAAAAATGCAGGTGTGCCAAGAATTCGAAGTCAGGATAACCTGTGTGAGCATCGGAATCTCATCACAAGGTAATACTAAAATAGTCATATCTATTTAGATTGAGCCGGTAAATTCAATTTAAACTAACCAACTAAGGCAAGGAGTTCCTAGAAAAATAATATTATCATAGAATTTTCCTATCAACTCTCAGCTGATGCCACAATAGCCTGGAGCAATTTAAAACTCATTTGAGAAGTGCTTTTATAGTATCCACTTAGTTTCTTAGCCTGTAACAGGAGGTAAATCCAAATGACACAATCATAGAGTGATTGAACTAAGTAATTAAAACTATCCTAAATTTAAATACATCATATATGGTAAATATACAAAATGAAGATTGATCAGAATATATGAAATGCACATATGAAGTACTCATTTATTTATATTGATTCTACAAAATGTAATATATTTTGTAGGATCAATCAATTTAATGATAATGATATGTATACATATAAATAAAACTTAACAAAGCTCGATAATTGACCTGCTCATATACATATTTTTATGTATTGAATAATATTTTATCTTAGGCATAATTTACACACTACACTAAAGTTGATATAGGTACATATATGCATACGTTAATTGTATATTATAAACAAATACAATAAATATAACGATCTCATATTTTTTAACGGTACATAAACATTTTCCAACTAGGCGTTATATATGAATATTGATTCTTAAGGAGTGAATGCTAAGAATTATAAGCTCTTTATACTTAATGCGTTGTTTTAACAGATACAAATATCATCCATGAGACGAAACAATAATGGAATGGAAGCGAGATTTATTTGCGGCACGGCGCATAACTACTGCCGTGCATGAGCTAATGGTACAATCCCCCAGAGACAATTTAAAATTCATACCACTCTGTATATCTCCAAGTAATAGCTTCATTAATAGGTAATGAAAACAAAACGTTTATCCAGCGCTTTATCACGCAAAGGGGTCAATTTTATCCGTGATAACTGTTCATAATAGGCCTCATAATTATAATTATGTTAGTCGTAGTATAAAATAATTAATTTAAAATAGGGAATCTAAATTAAATTGTACTGAAATAAAACTATGTGCAATATTAACACGAACACAACGCAAAAAATAATAAGAGAATAAAGAGATAATAAATTATAAGGTATTAAATTATAATTATAATCAAAGTTTAAATTAAATGTCGGTTACACGACAAATATTTTTTAAATCTTTTACGCATTTGAAAATGAACATGTCTGAAGAATTTAACGAAAAATGTATTAACCCATATTCGGTTAGCGTTGTATACTATGGTCTTAACCTTTTCCATTCTGAGAGTAGATGGTGATAAATTAAGGTTTTAAATTCTCATTCAAGATTGCCTTGATTAAAGTAAGCCAGGACTTTATTTTTTATATTGCTTCAATTTTAATTTGCAAAGTAAGCACAGACTGAAGCTACAAAACACTAAAATAGCAGAATAATTCGGTAGAAATGGAAGATAAATAAGGTTTTATGCAATGTAAACAAGAGTACGCTTTAGGGACGCTTCAAACACCTCGCTACTTCATTACTGAGTACAGTATCTGCAGTCGACTTGGTATATTATCTTATCGTCTCTGTGTACTGTGCTAACAAGAATCTAAGTCGTGAACAGGACTTAGCTTGTAGACCTTCTTAACTGTTATTGTTGCCACCACGTCCAGCTCGAATAAGGCTATCTTTCATACTAATTCTTATTATTAGAAAGTAGAAAACCCAAAAATATTACATTAAAATATTGAGTGATCCTAGAAGGCTGAAAATTCTTTGTAAGAAATCCAAAAAAACATATTTGGTCGGAAATAAAAAATAACATATTTCGACAACAGCGCCATCTGCTAGGACGATCTATTGCAACGAACCAGCCAGATGACCTCTTGAGTACCCAAAAAAATAATGGAAGTCGGTCAAGCTGTTTGCGAAAATAAGAGTTACGTACACGTGCACAAATTCATTTTATATTTTAATATATAATTTACAAGTTTTGACTGGCAGATCATTGTGTTCATTACTTAATTTCAGTAACCACTGTAAGAGTTTGATGGTACTGTACCTCTACATAATTATTATAAGTACTTATTAATAATACATTACAAACAAACAAAAAGTATTATTTTACTTGCCAATACCGAAATGTGAAAATGAGTTTAGAAAATCAGCTATTCGTCTATTTTATACAACATCTTTCGACTCTTATCAGTACAGCACCTATTTCAATATAGGCATAATCTAAAATCACGATTTGTGTGAAACGTTTTTTATCCTAAACGTTTTAACCTTTTCGTATAGATATCCATTTCAATAAGCGATAACAATTTATATTGGCACCTGGCTTATTTATTGCAATATATCTCACCGGATCCAGCAAATTGGCTGTCGACGTGTCTGCAAACATGAAATGGAAAATCTTTGCGAGCTTTTCCTGGCTATTATTCGTAGAGCGGTGCAGCCAGAAAAAGGATAGTTTGGTATCGATCTATCTGTAATCTACTGTTTTAGCGATGGATTTAATAGATGGTGACACGTCAAATAAATGGCTGAAGGATCTTCATTTCCGGGATTTTTTAAGTGACATCGAATACCATATAATTGTATTGTCTTAAGCTGGTTAGTCCACACTAGTTTATCTTGAAGTGTTTTTATATATTCCAGCTTGAGCAAAATTAGCTTAAACAAATTTATCCTAAAATCGGGTTTGGCCAATAAAATATTTAATCGATAATATTAATGGTAATCATTGATAGAATGATATGATGTAATAGGTCATAGGTGTAGACTATCGATATATACTATAAGTATTTTTGGCAACTCTAGTATCGAGCATGTTCTCGCTCGATACCATATATTTCTGCCTGCATCTAACACTCAACCGCAGCGATTTGATTTCATTTCACGTGGAAACGAGGAAATCGACATTGTTTACGCTCGCTATATCAGGCTGACCGTAAGTAATTAAAAGTCTCGTTGGTCTCACGATGAAAGCCAAAGCAGGTTCATAATGTCTCCTTTGTGAGGTACAAGCTAAACATTTCCATAACTTACAATTTAATGTTATTATAGAACTATGCATAAATTGTATATGGAAATGTCAGTACGTTTATTATTACCTAGCAATTCGCCTTCGATTTCGCTACTAATATAGTTAAGTCTCCTCTCCTCTTCTTACTGTTGGCCCCGTAATCACAAAAAATCAACTCTTATAATTGATTGATTTGATTGATTGATTTGGTTGGTTTGTTTGAGTTGGTTTACTTTTTAATATTGTCTGTTATACTCATATATGACTCTTAAATAGACAAATCCGAACTAGGATTATATATGTATTAAAAGTTTTAAACAGATTTTATTATTATAAAGGTAAACTAGATAAAAATTATGAAAAGTACCGCAATGAAATAATTTTAATCAAGCAGTACTCATTACTCCAAAAGCCTGTATTTATATATAAATGTAACTTCGTACGTCGTCACATCGCTATTGACAAATTAAATTTTGAATAATATAGCTTAACAAATTTTAACAAATACGAATAGTAAAGGAATATGTTCTTATATTCAGAAATATAAAGAAGTCAAATTGAAAAGGCTGTTAAATATAATGAATCGCTATATTTTGGCAAGAACTACTGGTCTACTAAGACAATGTCGGAAAGAGGTTATGTTTAACACTAACACTGGTAACGACAACGAAGTGTCGCGTCGCGAACACGATCCGCATAGATTTAGCGAACGGGTCGACAACCGTCCAAGTTTAAAAGAATCCAATCTTACTTTTATGTAAGGGATTTGTTGGCTGCCACCCTACTTTGCTTTAACACATATTCTCGAAATTTGGCATCGTTTTACATGTAAAACAGTTACAATTGTATAAAATTTATCAAAACAGAAAGATATTATTTGGGTCAATTGCTGGCTCCTGGATAGTCATTGTGTAAAAATATGTTTTAATCAATAATTTTATGACGAGATACTGAAACACAAATAGGGTAAATCGCACTTATTAGGATTCCGGTCATTGGCTTTAGCAAATCCGTAACCTCAATATTTGGCAACAATATTCGGGACAGCGTCGGGCAAGGGTCAAGTCTGGTGGAGGCGCCGGCGTGACGACGCATATGGTCGACATACATTCCTGGCAAAGCCACCGCTACAACTCTTTATACTGTCCTGCTACCCCGTTTTCGGAAGAATACAATGAGTTATATGCGGATTTTTATATCGTTACCTACTATATAGTTCGTTGCCCTCATATTTCGTTAAGTATAAACTACAGTTGTTTGGAAAAGTTTTGCGCTTGACATAATTGTTCCAGCCGTGTTTGCTTATCTCCAGTATACATTTTATTTTAGGCAGTAATCCATTGTTGTTCATATTTGAATATGAATGAATATAAAAGAGCGACAAAGCTGTTGTGATTTCCGGATTTGTTTTCTGGCATGCATTTGTAAGAAAAGACAGGTGAAGGTCGCTGTAGAGAAGAGTGAACGTAACAATGATGTTACGTTATCATAGCTATCGTATACCTAAACCTTCAAAGTGGTTACGACAGTAACAGTTTGGCAATATTGTAATATGGCTTTTATATACACTGAGATTGCTCAGACAAATAATGAAATTATCAGCGCACGCCACCATACCATACCACATATGAGTCCTCTAGACTAGCAACGCAATTAAGACAGATTTTCGATGAACATCTGGTCTATATGACGTTGGGTGCAAATGACAACTAATCGGTAATATCAGGTGGACCTCCTGACTACTTCACATTTATAAAAAAACAAAGACAAATTATTAAGCTTCATGTACTTGTGATAACGTCATTTGCTGCAGTGATAACCCTGATAGTGGTATAACTTATCACAGGGACATGTCCGTTAATGTGACGCTGAAGAAGCGAAGAATATTTGGCGAGGAATGTGAACAGAACCGCGATTCAAAACAAGCCGGTGCCTTACACATTTTGAAGACTTGTTTGCTGCCTCCATATTTTATCATAACACAGCCAAATTTTGGCAACGGTCTGCGCGTGAAACGACCTCTGCAGCAATGTTTCCTGAAAATATTATGCAATACAAAATGTAATCGAGTACACACTGGAATGATATAATAAAGGTAATTTGTTGCATTAATAAATATAATATTTTCACTACGACGATTAACCAAATTGTTTTATCTATACATATATTCATACTTCGTATATTCATAATGATATGATTACAGAAAACTGCACAATCGACATACTTAAAAGTTTATTTCGATTTTCATCACAATAAATAAAAAAAAATGTATTTCCAAGTTTGACCCAACGTTTTCAATATTACAAGTAATAATGAGGTGTAGACTAGCTGCGTTCTTGTAAAAATTTAATTTTTGAGCTCTGCTTCACAACTTTGTCTGCATCGGAAGAATGAATTTAGATATTATAATAATGCAAGGGAATATAAATTGAAAATTTTGTTTGCTACAGTTCATGATATTAGTAAATCCGATAAATAAGCACTCAGAAAATATATTCGTGGCTACTATTTACAATCTACTGGATGCTTATATTAAGAAATATCACTAAAAGCATAATAGGTACAAGTTACTTGAAAATAAATGAGTTAAGATATAACTATATTTTATAGTATAATGAACAACAAACTTGTAAACATAGTATAAATGTTAGCAGTGAATATTATAATAAATTAATTAATGTACATATTTTGCGCGTAATATTTCACCTATATAAAAGAAATTGCCGTAACTAATCATTTAGTAGATAATAATTAATTATTATTTATCAAGTGTATTCATTGCTTTATTGTTGATTAATATGAATCATAAACTTTGCTCTTTCAAGATTGTATCACTTTTCGCCCTCATAGCCTCATACTAGCAAGCCCTTCTAATTAAGGAATGCAAATAGCTTCAGTATGTGGCCATATATGGGTTACCGCAATAGCACCTACAACGTCGGGAACAATAGCCGGCATCTAATAAGGTGCCTGCTACCTAAGAGCATTTACAACTGGAGGCGCCTCGCTATGGCTTTCCCGCTAGCAAAGGCACGATAGTGGCTATTGTCTTAATCGTTTGCTCTTTGCTATGAACAATTAATGCATACTTGGGTGTATTTTTGTTTAAATAATAAATCATCAGATATTATTACTTCTAAATTAATAATTTTAGTGACAACTTTGGATTTTTTGCGTTGTATTACATCCATTTCAAGTGTAAACACCTAATTGAAAATATTAATTGATTTGCATAATATTATAAATGTAATAATTTAAATAAATGTACAAATTTCCGTTTTATATGTTTATTCTCATAATTATTATTAAAAATTTCATAGCCTAAGCATTGTGCATTGTTTTATACGCATTTGAGAATTTCACTAGAACTTTAGGGCATGTAGATATCCTTTTAACAACTATGTTACTCCGGAGAATTAGCTCAAATTCATATGAACGAGCTGGTGTATTAGCGGATGTTGTTAGGTAATGCGTAATGGCGCATATCTTCTTTAAATATTCCTGGTGTATTACCATCTGTCGCACAATTGAGGAACGTCGAACGCTTGTAGTAATATTGCTTCTCCCCCAAGCATTTAGTCATTTTTCCTACGAGTACTCACTCACCCTATTTCATTAATGCTCGGCGCCTAAATATCAATTCTTTTTGCATAGCCCTTTTAGTATGCCTAGTACTTACAATATTTCATGCGTCATATAATGCATCTTATTTGTATGTGTAATTATAGCAAAATCATGTTTACCTATTACTATTAATTGATCATTTTTAATGAGTCTTTTTAAGTATCATTGCCGGTCGCAGGCCTCATCTCATAATTGCCTGGCATAAGGTCTGGCACAAATTCCACAACACTGCTCCATTGCGGATTGGTGGAACTCAGCAAATCAGTATCGCTTGCCCTTAAACTGCCCGTAGGGCTTCTGGTAAGGCTCAATTACTGACAACAACATACTGTATCATCCAAAACTCGAAAGCACCCATGGAACTAATTCTATCCCATTCAATTCTCGACCGCGCCAAAATTACTTAACTTAATATTGCATAACTCTTGCACCCTGCATCCATTATTTCACTTATAAATTGCTAATTAAACTTCATTTTTTATTAAACTTAATCTTGCAGCCTATGAAGTTTTGCTAGTACCTTACATATATGTATATAAAGTCAATTTGGCATTCTATTAAATCATTTGTATACAAATTGTAGATGTGTACAAATACTTTGCAACTTCAATTGAGCATGTAGACGCTCGTAAATAAACTCTGCAGCTCATGAACAATATACAATGAAATAATATGCCCAGAAATACATATGTTTTTCATTACAGAAGTATTGTAAAAAGTAGAAAGTAATATACATAATATTCACTGTTCACATTCACGCTCCTGAAACCATTTCAGGCGCGGGAAGCGAAACCATTTATTTTTGTTTGTTCCGGACGCGACAAAGATAAATTCATGTCAAATGTCGATTAGAGAGCGGCTAATGTCATCGTCATATCGCTTTTGCTGTTTTTACTCAAAGCCTACCCCATATCTTACTTTTATGTTATTCGAAAAGCTGGAAAGATTATAACCTACTTAGGTTATGATCGTCATTTAATAGTCAATATTTCGTTGTGTGAACCGAAAGCTTGAGATAGAAACAAATTTATTTATCGTTACGTATATATTTATGACGCGATTCCGCGCGCGGTTAAGATTCTATTGGCGGTTAGACTAGATTGGATTCTTAACATATAATAATGTTAAATTTATGTTATATTAAATTAACTCAATGAAAGTGCAATATAAAAATATAAATTTAAAAGTCGATAATGGTAAAAAGCAGCTTTGTTAAGTGTAAATTCGTAGCGTTTTATCAGTAAACACGTTTGAATATTATTGATCTCGAGATTTGGGGTTCTAAACTTTTATATCAAGCGTTGTTCAACCATAAACAATAGGGCTACTTAGATTTATTAATTAAAAAGTAAATTAACTTTAAACGAAGTATAAAGTGACTAGTCAGATATACCAGTCGATATTAATTACAACCTAATCCAGTTAATGCATGTAACATATGCATCGCCATAATTCTGTATTTCCACTAACGAGGTCATCAGGGATTGCCTATTGATTGCAGCGAAGTTCAACCACATCAACGAATTAATATTTGAGCAAATACTGAGCGTATTCATATACCTAAATTACTCTCAAATTTTATTTGTGCATAATAATGAAATTAAATGAAATTAAATGACATTACATAGTTACTTCAAATGTGCAGTTAATGTGCATTTTAGCGATTGATATGCTCTTTAACAATAACACTGACCTGACAATACGATAAATAGTTCATTATCTTGTAAAATATAATTTGTCTTTCTTGATTTAAAAATTTTGGCTAACCAAAGTACGACCTCACCCTTTATTTAAGTCTACAATGGATCAGAAACGCCTTGTCTTACAGTCTGTATAGTCATTTAAAAAAATGATTTCTCAGCGTTCAATTTTGTTTCGAAATACCTCATTTTAAGCTAAGTCGACAATATGAGTTATTAAGAGATTATAGTAAATTCAAATGCTATTAAAGTTTAGTCTCTGCATGAATATGTCCACGGTTTACGAATTATTGGAACCATGGCCTACCTCAATTCAGTGACCATATATAGGAATGTAGAAGAAACATGTAAGAGCTATTAGATTTCATTCATTTCATTGTGACAGAATTTCTATTAAATTATGAAGTTAAGTGTGAAAAAATAGATTTAAAATATAAAATCCACTTCAATTATTTCAGAATGAAGATAATATTAAAAAATAAAGGTTTTCTTACGTAGCTCTGCAGTTTAAACACTCACTTTTAAATTTACTTGTTAGTTAAAATGTAAAAATTAATATAGTTAATTTTTACTTTATTCGATGGAGTGGGAATCGAACCCAGAATCCTTTGTATGGCGTATCCAAGTGAATACCAATGATTTCGTATGTCGTTTGTTACCTACTTATTTTTACATATAATATTTTTTCAATTGTTAAAGATTTCATTGATGTTTGCCATGAACGTGATGGTATTTATTAAGAAGTAATATTTACACTTAATTAAGCATGTTTGTCAAAGGAAATTCTATAGTTCAGTGAGCAATATGAAATATGCAACATAATGTGGAAATATGTGTTAGCGACCGATTTTACTAGTGGTACCTTAACAATGATGGAGGGAAATTCTACATGTCTGTTAATATGTCCACTCTGCTAATAAACGTGATAGTAAACAAATAATAATTATTATAAATGTACTAATAATTATTTACTAAATCGTGCACTGTTAATTTAACAGCCGTTTAGCAGATGAATTTAATTCAAATTATGGCAGGAAATAATATATTTTCAGGACATATAATATTATAGTCTAGAGCAAAATGTTTGTCTAGGATGTTCAGAAACTAGCAGACGTTTTCACGTCATCGCGCATACTAACAATGTACATGTTAGGAATAACAGAGTTGACTTAGCAAATTAAGTCATATGCTGGGGATTTCAGTTTAATCACGACGTAGGCCATCTAGGGGAATGCCTGCAAACTTTTACTAGCCCAGTGGTAACCATGGTATTGTTCCCGCAACCGAGGAAGGCCTGGATGTACTTCATGACACTGCAGTCATATGTCTTGGTAGAGATACGGATTTATTTTAATTGTAAATGTGTGATCTTATATTATAAAGTAAGTAATCAATATAAATTATGTAGCTATAAATAAAAAATATATATTTACTTTACTTTTAGATTATTGAAAAAGGATACTCCACAATCTTCTTAACAAACTCAATTTAAATTTAATTGAATGAAATCTAGTTAATCCTCAGAAATAGGACAGTAACGAGCGCTAACAATTACCAGCAATCCCTGGCGAGTAAGTATATATTATATCGCAGTTATTGCTTTGCTGAAGAATTGATGAATTTATATTGCATTACAACATTTGCTCATTTGCTTAATTTGTCGAAAACTTTCAAATATTTATATATCCAATGAGTTTAATGCATTTTTAATGGGGCTAAAGTGAAAATTATTTGGTTATAAGTACTTATATTTTAGCTTTCATCTATTTTTTATATGCGAAGATTAGCAAACGAGCATGCATACCACCTCATGTTAAGTAGTCGCAGCCCATAGACATCCACGTACAACCACAAACACGACTGAAAAAATCCTATCTGAGTTCGAACGTAGATACGTTCCTACCCCTGAGGATTAAGATTGTCGCCTCGCTTCTAAGTCTAGCCGGCGACCGCACCTCTCCAACGGAAACACAAGTAATGGTTTACGGTGGATTATGAGGGCGGCGGTGGTACCTCCCCGGTCGAACTATAGTTCTCATACCTTTTCCCACTATTATACTATTTATGGGAATATACATATTAATTTATATTTATTTTTTATTCTTGAATTATATACAGAAATTACTTATAGCTCAATATAAATTACATAAAACAGAAAAGTATTATATACAAGAAATAAAGAAAAAATAGGCAAACAAAACCGGTACTATAATAATATTCAGCATCTCTAGCAATATTATTTTAAACATAATATCAACTTGATTTCGTGATGTGACGAAAAACTGTTACCATATCGATTTGCCATGCGAAGGGGTCCCGAGTTTGATTCCAAAACGAACATATAAATGTGATTTTATTTGTGTTTCGTTTTTGGATATGTATGTGGTAATCCTTGTTACCAGCATTGGCTGTAACAGCCATTACTTATTTATTTTTAAAGAGATAATACAATCAGCAATAACTTTACTACTTATACATATGTTTCCATTGACTTGCACCCGAATATTTTTAAATTTGACAAGTTTATAAGATTCGCTTCAACGCCAACCTATTACAATGTTTCTACTGCGTACAGATGATGTCTCAAAATAAGAAGGTTTAGACCCTAGTCCACGCCGCTGATCGAGTGCGAAATCAACTTCGACTTCAAAATTCTTTGAAAATTTAATAGAATACCTCCATTCAGGTTATCTCACGACTTTTTTTAACAATTAGAGTCCATGATAATTTATGTCTTCAAAACCTACGTACATGTCAGGGATTCGTACTAGACTATAAATGCTTGCTCAATCAAAGTTCAATTGCTCAATCACCAATCGTTTTAATACCCGAGAGGCTGGAAACGTATTTAGTATTCGCATTGCAATATAATTATACTTAATCGTTCAACGTGTCGCTCGAACAGAATCCGGTTAGAAAACAAGCGGTCTCAGTCTTAATTTAGTCGACGGTAACTTCATTCAATCGTATGCAGCGCCGTGACTCACGCAAATGGAAGCTGAGAGATTCACGTCTACAGATATCTATTTGTAGCCTCTTGCAAGTAAGATAGATACATGAAACCTTCATTTTGAAATTGTGAAATGCTAACTTGTAGTGACAATGTCATGAATTAGTTTCTGTCGTATTACAACAGTTTAGCACTGCTGTGTTCTAATTTGGAGTGTTAATAAGAATAGAGATGAAAGCATGCACTAATGCAGAATCCAGAGCCCATCAGGACAGTAACGGGTTAATAATGATATGATGATATACTCACAGAAGGCGTTGTAGGTTCTAATTTAGTTCTACTTTTTGTCCGCTGTGGAATAAACTATCGGTGTTGGGCTAAGACTTAGTGATACATAATCGTATAATACAGCGATAATTTAATATCAGGATTATTACCAAAATTTTAAGCCATTATGTATAAGAAACATTTGTTTTACGTACAACGTAAACAACTAAAATTATAGACAAAGATTGTTTCTATTGAATAAAAAGAAACAATCTTTGTTTATAATTTGTTATTAAAAGAAACAGAGGAGGATAATTTTTCATAATAATTTCATACGTTACTTTCCCATTATGGTACAAGATAATAAATTTCAAAATAAGATTCAGTAGAAGGCTAGTAAGATATTAATACTTGCGTTTTTAAACTAATCATTTTATAATATATTATAAGTCTTTCGAGTAAGATAAAGTTGGTCACAGACTTAAGTATGTAATAAAATAACCACGAGATTGGTTGGTCAAGCGCCCTCTCATACCTTATTTATGAGGAGGAAACGCTTGATGGCTCAATAAATAAAATATCACGTCAGATAACATTCTGTACAGGACCTTTCAGACATATCTCAGATCATTTGAAATCAGATCCCTAATAAGGTGATAGCTTTTCTTCGATAACTACGTTTGTAACATACTTGTTTAGGGCAAATAGTTATTTTTGGGGTTCGTGTGCGAAATCGCTAAAAATAAACATTATAATTTTGCCAGACAGGTAAATGGTAAATGCAAGTTTAGTGCTTACGTGCTTTTTCCTTACATTTTTGGCACTGATTACATGACGTAGAAATTGTTGTTATTACTATTGTTATTGCAAAAGCGCTGTTTTACATACATTATTTTCGTTAAAACACCACTGTAACGATCTTATTCAAAAGTATTGTCATTTCAATATATTTATGCACGATACGTTGATAACATCAGTAAATATACCGTTCTCAATTTTTTTTATAAGGTACAGTCACGGGAATCGTACTTCTTTTGTTAAAGCTTTCAAATGTAATAAACTACATTGTAATCCCCCTAATCTTGATAAGCATCTTTAAAAAATGTAATATAAAATTGTAAGCGACTAAGTGTTAATCGGATTTAATTTTGTGTAGTTACACAGTGGGGGCTCTAAGTGACATTTAACGGTACGAAGGGAATCCGGTTCCATGTAGCAAAAAATAACCTCCCGTGGCATTAAGTTTGTGCAACCCTTATTTAATTTTTTAAGGATTAACAGAGTTTAATGTTGACAAAGGGTATTTTATGTAAACTGGTAATGTATTTTAATGAAACCAGTAATATAAAAAATCGAGGTAAGTTTAAATTTAAGAGCACATTTAAATTTGATAAGCCCTTGCAAATTAACGGTTTTATCGTAATTTTTCTTAGGACAAGATTTTAATTTATAATTTAAAAGAGTTCGCAACTTCGCAACTCGAAATGTTATTACAAGAAATTTCCATAAACCCTGAAACGCAAATTACGAACGAGTGTCCGTCCAAATGAGTGTGGATTAGCTTTGTAGCGAGAATGCCTGTTAAAATATTTATGAAAACCTCGTGGTATAATTAACGCTATTTCGTGTTTGCAATGAAAATTAAGCTAAAATGATTTCCACTCATTGAACTGTATGTCTGCCTGAAAGATTGCCTTGGTGATGCTGTCAGATTTAAATAATTTAATTAGGTACGAAGTTAATTAATACATAAGTTATATTAATTAAGTTCGTTCGAAATATAGAGACAAATTAAAATAGGTCTGGTTTATTAATATACGAGTTGTAGAAAAGAAAACCTTAAAGCGAAAATGCTTTTCAATTCGTCGTCGTTGTAAAGATAATTTTAAAGAGAAATTCCGCACTTAATAAATTTCAAACGTGATAAAACTGATTTATTTCTTTTTTTGTATTGATTGAGGTTTTATTACCAACAAACTTTTTACTTCAAGAATCGATGATTTATTAAGAATTTACTATAAATACCCCATTTATGGTCATCATGTAGTACCTAAATTCGGAGCTAGTTATAGAACTTCAAATCATGTAATGCCTACGTCGTTAAGTTAGCGGTCGAATAAAATTCAATAAAAACCACGTTCATACTTCGTGTCATTTAAAAAGCAATTTTCTCTTACGGCTCTCGGTAATATTCCTAGTTACGGAACTATTCAAATTCATGTTCATGAATTCTTAACACGGACTTAGACGATAACATTTTAAAGGAACTTGATAAAAATTCTTCGAGTTCCTCTACATTAAAGGGATATCCAACAAAGAAAAATTTGTGTTCAAATATTTCTTTTGACAAATTCACCTGGAATTCTTTGATGGAAATATGCCTGTGTAATGTTAAGGGAGCGTATAATTGATATATTTTAAGGTATATTTGATTGAGAAGTAAAGAGAGATACCTTAAATAAGTGAATGGAACATTCTATATTATTATAATAGAGGATGAAGTTTAACGTAAACCCCATTGCTGACTAAATACGAGTAGTACTACACTAAATAGTATTAGAACATTATTCCACCACGCTGGCCGAGGATGGATTAGAGTAGTAGATTGCATACACCTTTGAGAAATTCGTGGCAAACTCTGGGACATACAGGTTTTTTCATAATGTTTACCTTTTTCAATGCAACTTAGAAAACTTAGGAAAATCAGAGGTGTATGCTAGGGATTCGAATCTCGGACGGAGATTCTAGATTGGCGTCGTGTGAGAGGACTCTTAACCTCTAGGCTATTACTGGCTTTTCAGAAAAATGATATACTTATCGATCTGATATTCATTTAAATACGTAAGTCCGGACTTAAAGATATCGCACGTGCAATCCAGATTTATTTGTTTGGCAGCTTGGTAAACTATACGATAAATGGGTGCTCCTACTGTTTAGCCATTTGTGCATAATGAATATTCCTGTCTTAGATAAATCTGAAATATAAATTTTCATTTATGTCAACATTTGGACATTTATTTACCACTTATAAACTCATCACAAGTCATTAATAACTCACAACAGATATTTTCCTTAAAAAATCTCATTAGCTGAAACCTCAGAAATCCTCGTAGACCTAATTTATGGGTTTTAATTAAGAATAAAAACGCGCGAGATTTTCTGGCTTGTTACCCTAATTCGGTGTAAGGTTACTCATCTCAGTATACCAAATAAATTTTATTTTGTCCTTATTTATAGTTAATATTTCTTTTAGCTAACACTGAAATATTTCAAATTCTTTGTTTTTCGCTCAATTTGCATTAAATATAGATTATATATATCGTATGTTACATATATCACTCTCATAAAACTAAGACAACATTACAAAACAGCTATTACAGACAATGACTTGAACGTAAACTTAAGTGTAATTGTACAAAGGAACGGCATGATCATGTATCTTGTCCGTGAAAAGCTGTTAATCTGATTAAAATGTATACCCAAGGGGTACGAGCGTGTAAGCTTCGACAGAAAGATATCCGTGATGCCAATACAAACGCCGCATTTAATGCCTACTTAGACTGTACTTGCCCGCCGCCCTGCTTTTCAACTTTATATTTATACCAGAGGTGGTAGAAATTGTATGATACGATTGAGAAGGTACCATTTTAACGCCACACCCATTTTTAACTTTTAGGATTTCTTGCATTATAGTAAAAGCATTTAGTTGCCGTTCATTTACAGTTGAGGTGATCATCTTTGTCTTCAGAAGCAAGACATCTGTAATAGACTTCATGCCGATGGACAGTGATCACTTACCATCGAATGGATTACAAG
Source organism: Phocides pigmalion okeechobee (assembly GCA_018251015.1). Taxonomy (NCBI): domain Eukaryota; kingdom Metazoa; phylum Arthropoda; class Insecta; order Lepidoptera; family Hesperiidae; genus Phocides; species Phocides pigmalion. Next base: position 20,199 of record DWON01002064.1, read on the forward strand.
TTCTTTTGCCACATCGTTTGTAAAAAGGCTAAGATAAGGGTAAAAATGAAACCTGGCACTCTGTGAAAACAATTGAGTCTTTCCTACGTAGCAAAGGATCTCAAATGTTAAGTTGTGAAGTAGCAGATGATTGAGCAGATTTATATAGCGATTGTCGCGTGACATGGTTGTTTGCATTAACCAAATAAAAAATATACTGATACTGGTGACCAATCAGGTGTACGTTGCTTTAAATTACCTGAAATCTCAAAACATAAGTAGTACATTATTAATTATATATTTTGTCAATCTTTATATTATGAGACTTAAATATCCGCCATAAGTCTAGTGATCGAGTGATATTATTATTTGTGATTATAAAATACCCGCATAATTAATATGATCAAACAAAGTAATTAATACTTCTAACGACAAAAAGCTGACAATCAGCAAAATTTAATTATCACTAGTACCGAGGTTTGTCTTAGTCGAAGTTTTACAAAGCCTAGGGGAATTAAGTTAAATGAGTTTGCCAATTTTGGTAATTCGATTCAATTGAATGTTTGGAGACGACATATGCAAACACATTATTAATTAGGCTCGAAATTGACTTAATTAATGTGAAGATTTCAGAGACGCAAGATGATGAATAGGCTTATGCGCACAGAGAATAAGAAATCAAAAGAGTGGGTGAACATTATGTAAGACGCGAGGAAATGACTAGAAAATATTGTAACGTGATTATAGCAGGATAATTTTATGAAATCTCTCCAATTACAAGAGATTTATTAATACAAAAATACGAGCTGTGTTTACATTAGCAGATTATGTTTCAGTAACTGAACAATGAACAAGTTAAGGTTATTGAGTCACTTAATTTAATATTTTTTATGATTTCAGTGTAGTGTATAATTAAATTACCTCATATTAGATGTTCTTACTTGATTCTATATGATCCTCATCTTCTTACTCTCCCACTATTGCTCACGGGGTTTCTCTTAGGGTGAGAAGGTTTAGGCTCTTTTTCCCAAAGCTGGACAAATTGGCAGAACGTTAGATTTCACATTTCATTACGAATTTATTGAAAATTATGAAGCATTAAAGTTAATGCAAGTGAAATGAAATACGCCATTTTTTTTTTTCAAAAAATTAGAGATGCTCGTTAGAGATTTGGGCCTTGAACCGATGAAAGTGGGAGTGAGAGATAGAAATCTTAGACCGGACGATAGTATATCCTTGCTATTTGATATTTCACACATACAGTAAACTAATTATGTACGTGAATATATACAATTGTATGTATGTCTAAAATTAATTGGTAACCCAATTTATACCAATTCATGAAACTTAAGATGGATTATTAATATAATTAATAATCGTCATGGACTGAATAAGCGAAAACTAGAGATTTAATACCGGTTTAATTAAACGGATAACTTGATTCGTATTTATACAAGTCAATAGATCGTAGGCTTTCAAAGATCAACCAAATTTGATTAAGGAGATTAGTTTGATTTCAGTTGTCGGATATACCCAATCTTCGGATAACTCAAAACAGTTTCAATTTCAAATCATAAAATAAGATTAAGTGTTTTGCTTCATTTGTATATGCCATGTTTTTTACCCCCGATTGTAAAAGAGGGGTGTTATAAGATTGAAGTTTGTACATAGATATGTCTGTTGGGGTACAAAGCAGGTTGCATTGCGATGGTTT
>DWON01002065.1:0-21886 GCA_018251015.1 Phocides pigmalion okeechobee
TATTTGATTGGTTGGACGTGGTTGTCCATAGGCTGCAGTGACCACTTAACATCAGGTGGGCTGCATGCCCGTTTCTTACTCTCATAATAAAAAAAAAATATTCTCTTATAAATTTTCTAAAACTAAGTCACTAAGTAAATTTAATTAGCATTTTCCCTACTTACGACGTAGAATATTGCCGTGTATTGCGCGACATAACGCGCTTGCGGCTTGTACACATCTGTCGAGTTCATACAAATCTGTATGTATTACAGGCGAACATAAGTGCTGTTTATGTCGGCGCTACAAATCTGCGAGTGGAAACCACATCTGTGTTTTTTACCGCTTTGAAATTATATTTACACTTTTACACACCTTTATATTATTAGAGTCTGTGAGGAACATTGTTACGCGATCTACGCCAAGGCCCCATCCACCAGTCGGCGGCAATCCATATTCGAGTGCGGTGCAAAATGCTTCATCAGTGGGCGGCGTCTCATCATCCCCAGCAGCACGGTCCTTGGCTTGTTGCTCAAACCTCTCCCGCTGGGTTGCAGGATCATTTAATTCCGTATATGCATTGCATATTTCCTTCTTCATAACAAAAAGCTCAAACCTAGATTTTTAAACATTCATTTATTACTAATTTATATAGCAATGACAGCTCCAAAGGATTCAGGTGCTTCCATACATTTACCACAGACTAGTAACTGTTAATTTCTGTATAGCTTTATATATCAAATGTTGAAGAACTATAATTCGACCGGGGAAGTACCACCACCGCCCTCATAATTCACCTTAAAGTAATACTTGTGTTTCGGTTGCAGAGGTGTGGTCTCATTCTATGCGTTGAAGAGAGGTGACCGTAGTCCTGATGAGCCGCAACGTATCATGTTCAAGCTCAGATAGGATTTCAATTGTGTTTGTGATTGTATGTGGATGTCGTGTTGTTGTGTTTGTGATTGGATGTGGATTGATGGGTTGTGACTACTTAACATCAGGTGTTTGCATGCTGGTTTGCTACTCTTCTTACAAAAAAAAAACATGGTAAGTATGCCTAAGGGATCTTTATAAACCTTTAAAAAACGTGGATTTAAAAGGATGTTCAACTATGGCCTAGAGTGGAACCTTTGCACAATAGTGGTACATTAATACTATGATATGCTCATATGCTCATAGTTTGTTTATTCCAATTTCCTTTCCTAATTATAAATATACAATGTATATCTATTCAAAAACTTCCAATCTCATGTGCTACTTATGTGTAAATGCGTTTCCTAATGTGAATTAGTACATAAGGAATTTTATCTAAAGCTATGATTTTTAATAAATTACATTACGCTTTGTGTACCTCTCTGTAAGTCCAGGTATGTTTCGGTGATATTTTGACAGTGGACTCATGATCTGTGGGTGGTCTAAAATGAATGTAGGATTGATGCACTTTTCTTCTAAGAATTCGCCCACAAGCTTATCCAAAAGACGAGCAGTTGTCCTGGGAGGTGGACATTCAACCTAAAAATACACATAAGGGTTGAGTACAACAATAAATAATTAATCAATCGGTCAATTAAAACAATTTGTTATGGTTAGACAAAATGCTCCTTTCCTTGGGATCACACTGAAATTACTCCTGTGTTCATGTACATAATAGTTTCCTTCTGTTATCATCAAATATATCTGCAGACAACATCATAGCTTCACAAAGATGTCCTGAATGAAATATCACCTTTCCAACATTTACATATGTACCACCATGCAAATACCTTTTATTATATGAAACTGACATACCTCATGTTTTTCGCACAGATGACTTAAGATGGCATTTGCTTCAGGTGTCTCCAATTGATCAGCAGGAGGTAGCTTTGTATTTAATACTTTTTCCAGTGTAGCAATCATGGGAACTCTTGCAAAAGGGGGAGTGAAGTCAATTTCTACTTCCTCACCATCAGGGCCTTCTGGGTGGTATTTGATCTGAAATTAAACAATAAACATAATATACAATATATTTGAATAGTAGTTGTATAGGTAAACATTTATCTACAAATGTTGAAAAACCCAATTGCATCATGACTGTATTTATTAAAAGAACTGGATTTATCCAAAAGAGCTTATCTACTATGACTTATTAATAGCCACTTAAGAGAAATAACTAACATGAATAATACAATTGTAGTAGGTATTACTGATAGACAGTTATTTAGCTTTTGTAATACACAAAACACTCACAGACTGCTTTGACAAAATAACACCGGCTTTTATAATAATTCTGATGTTTAATGAAGAGAGAATTTACTGTGCAGAATGTGGAATAACAAAAATATAAGCAATATTATTTTTCTTACATTTAACTTTTTTTTTCTATTTACCAATAAGGATATTGTTTTATGCCTGTATTAAATATAGGTTTTGTTTCGCCTACAGCCTTACTACTTTATATTGTTGATTTCATATATGTACTATACTCACTTTATAGGTACCATGAATACTTTTAACCATTCCAGAAATCATGGTTTCTGTCATGGTAATTAAATCATGGTAATCAGCATACGCCATATAAAATTCGCATGTTGTAAACTCTGGATTATGCGTTAAGTCAATGCCTTCATTCCTGAACTGTCTTCCAATTTCATATACACGATCAAGACCACCAACAACTAGCATTTTGTGATACAACTCAGGAGCTATTCTCATGTAGAGATCCATGTTTAGTTCATTGTGGTGGGTAACAAAAGGTTTTGCTGTGGCTCCACCTGGGATCATGTTCATCATAGGTGTCTCTATTTCTAGGAAACCCATATTGTCCAAAAAACGCCTGATATAAGCAATGATTTTAGCTCTTGTGTAAAATGTCTGCCTCACCTGCATTCAAATTAAAGTGATTTTTAGTTATATTCACAAAAAAAAAGATGCAATGTAAAAATGATTGGGAAAATATACTTTATCATTCAAGATGAGATCCAGATATCTTTTCCTAAATCGGGTTTCCTTGTCTTTGAGACCAAAGTGTAGATGGGGCAACATATGTAGGCATGGTGAAAGTAATGTAATTGTTTTGGGTATAATGGACAGTTCTCCTTTTTTAGTTTTTCCTGGATGTCCTGTACACCCAATGATATCTCCCCGTCTTAGCTTATCTGTATCACTGGCAAACTTTTCCTCTGACTCATACAACTTGGCATTTGCCATGACCTAAAAACATAAAAATACCTCGATAAATCACATAGTACATATTATTTGACAGTAAATATATACACTCATAAACCTAGTTTCCAACAAAGTGCACATATAAATAAATACCTGAATTTTAACACCTTCACCTCTTAAGTCATAAAATATAAGTTTTGCTCCCGACTCTCGTATTGAGTGGACCCTACCGGCTAGCGACACGGTAATATTGTCAAGTACTTCTCCACTACTTAAGTTTTCATATTTTTCTATGAATTCCTCTAACGAAATGGTAACTGTAAATTTATGAGGGTATGGGTGTTCATCCTTAGTCCCATTTTTAAGCGCAGCGACCGCAGCAGTACGCAGCTTGTAGTATTCGTTGGGACTAATTTCCTCTTCAGACTTATTCGATTTTTTTTCCACCGAAATCGCCGGCTGTTGTGCGGCCTTTTCTACTTTCTCTTTGAGTTTTTGTTCAGCTTTCATTCGACGTTTCAATTCACTAAAATATAACAATAAATATAATATTATGAACTTGGTTCATATTTAATTCAATAGTAAGAAACCAACCGTTTGCTCACTGCTGATGCAATGTTTCGTATTCGATTGAATGTAACATTCTTGGAAATTAGCGCACCAGGCGTGGATGAGAGTGCTCGTAAAAGGATCATACTGGTTTTATCACTCAATACTCACTTCTTAGATATCTTTTCACTGGTAGCTTCTGCCATCTTTTCACAACTGAGAATACTTTAAGGCACGATTATTCTAACCTAACTTAAGGTACCGAGTACCATACAAGACTTATTGGTACTACTTCAAATCTCTAAATGAAGTGCCCTGATTATACAGGTAACCTTCAGTAAAATAAATTAGAAATAGAATTAATACGTTTAATACTTATGCAAATATTACGTTTATTTTAATTTACTCATTAACACAACAGAATTCAACCATACAGCCACGGAGAATGTAATTGTAAGTAGTGAAGCCTCGGGTTCCTTTTTATTCGAGTGAAATCATAAACAACCTACTCGAGTCATGACTGATATAAGGCGTCGCTTGAACTCGCTTGAAATAAGTAGCTTGTCGCTGCATTATTCGTTTATACCATGTATTTTAAAAATAACATTTTATATTTTTGTAATATATCCAACGATGAAAATCTTAAAATTAATTAAATTAAAAACCTAACTTAAACAATCCAAAGGGAGTCCGTGCCCATGTGGCATGGTTCTAAGAACACTAGTTGCATACCCGCGCTGGATAGCAATCGCAGTTCTCTGCGCGAGATATGAACCAGCTCTCTTGTCACCGGCAGCGTCGATCAAACGTGGTACTACTTGTTTGAAAAAAAATGTAATAACGTACATATGTAAAACAATTAATAGAGATAACATTATATACAACATTAAACGATGTGTTAGAAAATATTAGTTGTACATTTTTAATTTAAAAATTGGCATACAATTATTTATTCATAAATTATAGATATAAAAATAACTTTATAGACGATAATATAATGTAGAAAACTGTAAAGGTAAAGGTAAGGTACTCAGGTAATGGTCCACATGTAAAGTGATTTTTATAAGTGGTAAAGGACAGGATGATCTCACCATCACTGACGTACAGTGATGAGGGCAGGAATGCTATGACAGGACTTAGTTTCCAGCAAAAGACCTGCAGGCAAGTATATTTTTACTTTAACCTTCTCTAAATGAACTAGGTAATGAAACTCATTGGGAAACTGGCAAATTTTAATAGCATTTCTCGACTATTGCAACTATAAATTTAACAGCAGTTTTTTATGTGAGAAGAGTAGCAAACGAGCGTGCAAACCAACTGATTTTAAGTAGTCGCAGCTCATAGACATCCACGTACAATCATAAACACGACCGAAATCCTATCTGAGCTCGAACGTAAATACGTTCTACTTCTGAGGGCTAAGATGGTCGCCTTGCTTTAAAGGGTAGCCGGCAACCACACTTCTCCAACTGTCTGAGTGTTTATCGTTTCAAAGAACAATGATTGTCATGACAAAAATTTTACCGTGTCTGTACCTATCGCCACATGAATAATTGTAGTTATTATCGTGGAACTGTGTGTGCTTAATTAATAGGATACGATTTAAAGTTCATAAGTTGGGAAAATTCACTAAATAGGGGTAATTTTTACTTTCTATTAAAATCCTAAAGTGCTTGAAAATTCGTTAGTGAAGGAGTTTTACATAAAAGAATTCTTAATGTAAACATATATTTTGTATGAACTCTAAAATATAGTTTCAGGGGATTCTGAAGAATTAGTTAAATCGGGGAAATCGTTAAATCAAAGCTTAAGCTTAACAACATTAAGATTACGCTATAGGCAAATATGCAAATGCATATCATCCAGTCTAATGATTACTGTATGGTTTTGATAAACCTTCACCCTAACAAGGAAATTCCAGGCTTGTACATAACGAGTGACTCAAAATGAAGTCAATTATAATTTTAACACTTTCCTTGCGGGATATAAAAGTGCTATGTATTACTTGGCGTAACGCGCTTGCGGCTTGTACACACGTGTTGTGTACCTACAAACCTGCGTGCACTACATGAACACAAGTGCTGTATTTACATCTATGCTGCAAGACTGTGGGTGGACGTTACGTCGATGTAATCGGAAATGCTACACAGATTCGAAAAAAATACAATATTTTTAGTGCCGCCTCCCACAACACTGACTCTATGTAATATATGAGCAGGAAAAATGTTAACTAAATAACAAAATAAACAAAAAAGATTCATTCTTATATTTTAAACCATCGGGATGCTAATTAATTTTGAATTTATAATACATTATAACGTAACGTAACGATATATTTTAGATATATAACTGACTTCAATTTTAAAGTAATGCTTATACAGTAATTTATCCCTTATTTTTCCACCCGTATCCAATCTATTTAAACTTAAATGGGACCAAACGGGAAATTTGTATACTCTTTTAAATAACATAAGAAACAAAGCATATCAAAAGAATAAGAGTATATAACAAGAGGTTACAAATATAAATATTGTACAGCGAATTGAGAACATTCTACTTTTTTGAAGTTGGTTGAAAATCGACTCGTTTTCAATAATAACATCACTCGGATGCAATTAGATTCGAGCCGCGTGTAAATGTAGCCGAAATGTATATTGTATATATAAATGTACATACATTGTGTACATAATATGAATATGACGGAACGTGGTTGCAAATCTTACGTGTCAGTATGACTGTTATGACTTATGACTTCCGTCAATTTTATTCACTGACAACATTTACGCCATAAATTATTTATTACAGGCTATAAGTATTTAACCACAGATATAAAAATCTTATTACGTACCGCAGTATTGAAACCGGCAGAGCAGACACTAGAACGCGAATAATATCATAATATTCCACGAATACGATCACTTGCATAAACTTAAGTCTAAGTATCATAACATAATAAGTAAAAATAAAGTTTTATACCAAGGTACCCCTGGTATAGAAGCATTCGAAAATATGGCTTGTACATTGCGTATTCCTTAATACTAAACTGTCAGGTACATCTCACAATGTTTGTATTATTTAATATATTCTAATGGTCATATTAAAGATAACGGTGTGCAATAATTTTATTAAGACTAATGTGTGACAGCTTGAGTAATTTCAATATTTTTTAAAGTTTGTGTCACGTTTTAAGTATTTTAAAATCTGTACCTTAATTATGCGGTTCTCATGTGTAATATTTATTAGCTCATTTCAAGTTTTAATTTATTTTTTTCTAGAAACTAGCAACATTTATATTGACATCACAGCTGTTCGTTTTGCCTGGTTGTCTGTGGTCTGTCTGTCTGTCCGTACTGTCTGTATTGCTGTGAAATAAAATTGTAATAATCAGAAAGTGAGTGGAATCCTATTAATTCTAAGATTATCGAAATAGTAAAATAACGTATAAAAAATACCTAGCAATCAGTGACATATCGCCAGGTTGGCCAATGTTTTATAAATTCGTCAAATTTCCTTTTTATTCTTCTTGCATTCTAGTGAATATCAAGTGCAAGTACAATAGCAGTCTTGTAATACTGTTTTTGTTTTTATATTGCGTCCTCAATCCAGGTACAATCTTATGTAGACGGGGTTGCTCGGATCATCTGTGTAAAACTATCGAAATACTATGCCTCTTTTTGGTAAGTCTCAGAAGAGCCCAGCGGAGCTTGTTAGATCATTGAAAGATGCAGTTACGGCGTTAGAAAGGGGCGATAAAAAGGCTGAAAAAGCCCAGGAGGACGTGAGCAAGAATTTGGTGAGTGATGTTTGATTATGTTAGGTGGCTATAGTGTTGACAATGATTGTAATGTCATGTTTTCTGTAACAGGTGTTGATTAAAAATATGCTTTACGGAACGTCTGATGCGGAGCCACAAACCGATATCATAGTCGCCCAACTAGCACAAGAACTGTACAACACCAACTTGTTACTGCTCCTTATCCAGGTATGCCCCAGTATTAGGCTTATTTTTTGCATACATATTATTTTCAGTATATAAGATACAATTTGATTTCATTTATTTTGGTTTTTGTTTCTGATATAGAACTTAAATCGCATCGATTTTGAAGGAAAAAAAGATGTGGCTCAAGTTTTCAATAATGTGTTGAGGCGCCAAATTGGTACCAGGTCCCCAACAGTTGAGTACATATGTACCAAGCCAGAGATATTGTTCACCTTGATGTCTGGGTAAATATATGTTTTAACTATAGTATATGTTGCTTTTATATGTGTAATTTGTTACAAATCCCACTGTTTTTGTAGGTAGAATTGGTTTGCATGATTATATTTTAATGCAACAAGCTTTTATATTATATTGACAATACTTAAATAAATTTAATTAACTTATATGGTATTTTAAGAAGCATCATCTGAGTAAATAAATAAAAACTCTTCCAGTTATGAACATCAGGAAATTGCATCAAACTGTGGCACTATGTTGAGGGAATGTGCTAGATATGAGGCTTTAGCAAAGATAATGTTATATTCAGATGATTTTTACAATTTCTTCCGCTATGTTGAAGTTTCTACTTTTGATATCGCCTCGGATGCCTTCTCTACTTTTAAGGTTTGTTTTATTACATATTAATAAATGAATATATTAATATTTCAAATTTTTTGTTTATAAAAACTAAAAATGCTGTTTTTTTATTATTATACTTGGTTTTTCAGGAGTTATTAACAAGACACAAAATAGTGTGTGCTGAGTTTTTAGAAGCAAACTATGATAAGGTGTTTAGTCATTATCAACGATTATTGAATTCAGAGAATTATGTAACACGACGGCAAAGCCTCAAGTTACTTGGGGAGCTATTATTGGATCGGCATAACTTCTCTATTATGACTCGATACATCACCAACCCAGATAACCTTAAACTTATGATGAACATGCTTAAAGAGCAGTCACGCAATATTCAATTTGAAGCTTTCCATGTTTTTAAGGTATGTTACTTTAATATTAGTAAACTCATATTTTATATGGACACATTATGAGTACTAAGACTATTAAAGTATTGACTAGTGAAGCTGCGATAAGACAATCAACGTTATTGCTTTGATAGTTGATAAACTGATAAAAGCCTTTGAAGTACATTAACTTGTCAGCATTCCAAGGTAGTTGAATCAAATTACATTCAATAATTACACACTTAACACTTGATATTCTGATCATAGAAGAGTAAGTATTGCTATAATGTGTAGGTTATGGATGTAGACATCTATATCATATCTCATATCTTTAGTCCCATTACTGATAATAAGTTTCCTTTTTTTAATGAAAAGTTCAAAAGGTTGTACGTTATCCTCTGTTTAGACCAATTTCAGCTGTGAAACTATTTCTTATATATATATAATACATATATATATATACACATACATATATATATACATATATATATAAGCATATATATATATGTTTATATTATAATTGGCAAAGCTGTTTAGAAGGACACTAATTACTAATACATGCACTGGAATTTTACATATCAAAATGTTGTCAATGATTTACCAAGTTACCATTTATATAACCATTTTTGTTAATTTAATAGCAAATCTGCTTTGCATTATATAAAAATGTGTTTTAGTTTGTAATCTGTATATGTAATGAGATTCATAATTTTTACAGGTATTTGTAGCGAACCCGAATAAACCAAAACCAATCTTGGACATTCTTCTAAGGAATCAGGATAAATTGGTAGATTTTCTTACAAAGTTTCATACAGACCGCTCTGAAGATGAGCAGTTCAATGACGAAAAGGCTTACCTTATAAAGCAAATCAAAGAGCTGAAGCCCTTAGAACACTAACGTTTATTGCATTTTATAAATCGCCACTTCCTCCACAGAAAGAAGTTAGATATAGATGCTATTATATTCAAAGCGCTTCTAGGTCACCGGAGGGTGTTGTGCAGTGATTACACTAGGCTCCGTAATAAACGTTGGAATTCTAATGGATTTTACATTCGGTCTGTGATGAGTCAGGAAAGAAAGTATATTTGTGCTACGAGCAAATTAACATTTTTAATAAAGATTTGTAGGATTAGACTTATTTTAATGGTTTCACTTATATCTCTTGTAAGTTGACAAACCATTTTAGTTCTTGTGACATGTTTAGTGACAGTTCCTAAGTCACGTTGAAAATAGCATACTTATTAATTATATCACATTAGTTTATGCATTGTCATTTAATTTGGATTACAAAAATAATAGTTTTATAGTAGATATATGAGATCTACTGCAGAGATTTGTAAATATGACATTTTTAATTTTGTATGTTTCTTTTATATATTTTTTCTTAGTATCAGATTTATAATAGGTTGTTAACCATGAAGGCATGTATGTACGTACTGCCACCATTTGGTGTTAATTACATCTAATATTTTTATTGTCGTATTATGTAACTTTTCACTAAACAAATTACTGTAATTTGTTTTATTTGCAAAAGTGCTTAGTAGGAGTTCCTTAATATTTTATTGTGTAATTTGTTTTACATATTATGTTTTGTAATATTCATGTACCCTGTTGCTTATAAACGTTCTTGAGGCACTTTTAAAAGATATATTGATTTTTATTTTATCAATATAATTTGATGCAATTACATTTTTATGGAAACTGAATAAATTAAGCTATTTATACGATTATTTTATTTTATTACTTTGTAGGATAAGGATAGATAATTAAGTAATTAGGAATTACTAGGCAGGGTCATTAAAAGGAGTTTTAAGTAAATAATATACAGGATTCTAGTATCACATTTATTAAACACAAGCATCTATGTAATCCACTGTACACTTTCTTATTCCCTAATCTGTACATTGTTGACGAAAGTAATTTTGATGGGTCTACCTGAAGTATCTAAAAATATGGTAGTACAAGAGAAATATTTACATATAAAAAGACAATGAACTAGATATACTTCAGATAAAAATTAATGTTATATATTTGGTAATTGGAATTGTAGGAGTTTCACTCGTGTTCAGAATGAAAGTTTTATTGTAACCAAATTAATAAATTAATTACTTGGTCATTGAAATTAAGTACAGTATTTCCTGGTAAGTTTATCATCCACGTCGGTTTTCAATTAACATGACAATTGCTTCATAATTAAATGTTATTAAAAACTGTTATTCTATAGTTATCACTACATTTTTCGGGAAAAAATTCATAATTACTTGATGTATGTAATCGGGTGAAACTACTACATATTCCTATAACTATTGTTATGTATTTACATATCATTTTTATTTCATAATTAAGTATGTTATTGGCTTTAATGCGAATATAGTATAATAATTTAAAAGTCTTAATTTTATTATATTGCTAAGTGTAAGAAATTTATGAAAACCTTCAACTACGAATATTTAATTTTACCTTATTTACCATGGTATTGGAGAAAATTGACTGGAAGACTAAAGGCTGACAAAATTGTAGGCACTATTTATATTTTGTAATGCAGTATATGGTGCTATTTAGGGAAAGCAAAAATAAGCAACCCATGAGTATATGGAACAGGGCAAGTACGTTAGTAATAACTTCCATGAAAGATAGCTTAACTGTTTAATGAAAAAGAAAAAAGAATATTTTACCTTTACAAAAAATTTGGCTAACGAATCTTATGGTGCAATAACAATATAAGTGCAATAAATACCAGATAGTAATCATAGTCTCGTTTTTAGGACATAATTTTGACGTAAATTTGAAAATAATGTTTTTTACCTTTTATAGGCAAATATTTTAATCAAACATTGTATAACACAACTGTATTTTAGAAGTTTAGCACGTTTGAATTAGGTTGAATCATGAACACTTGCAACAAACTTCATATAAAACAGGAGTCGTACATAAAATTGATTATTGATGCATTGCTATTCCTGAGAGCTAAGATGGTCATCGTTTGTTTAATGGCCATTGTCGCCCATGAAATGTAGGCAACCCCATATATTTAACAGGCGTCCCAAGAACTAATATAATCGTTTCACATGTAAGTGAGCCGGCAATAACAAATGTTTCCCTAGCTTGCTAATGTGGTGAAAGGTAGAGGACTGCAGGGTCAACAAAGCATGCTTGAGGTATGGGATCAGCGCCTAGATAGTAAAGGTTATCAAATGACGCCCGAAAACCATAGATATAATTGCTTTATAAACGTACAGTCCTAGACTAGGAATCCCTGTATTTCAGTTCATTAACAGTTAAGTTGTATCGTGGACACTATGAAATATTATTGAAGAACAAACCCGAATGCAGATATCTAAGCTTATACTGCACGTTGGCATCCAACCAGAAATCCGTTTCACGGTAAACTGATATAATAAACGTTTCGCTATACGGGTTGTATATTTACGTATCATGAAGTCGAAAATTTAGATATTTATTTATTTTCATTGGCAACTCATTATTGACTCACGGCTGGTCATAGATTTCCAATCTGAATCGAATTACGACAATTGTCTATACCAGCCCAGTGCAGATTTAGATTTCTCATATATTTCCATTGAAATCACTGCACTTAGTATTTTTAGAAACATTTGATGAACTGTTGAACCACACCAAAATTCACTCTTACAATTTAACAAATCAGCTTACCTAAAAGTTACTTGAACACTTGTTATTTGCCAATTTATTTCATTAAAGATTTTTATTTGCTTCTTTGTTTGTATAACAGGCATTATTTACCTTATTTATTAGAAAAATAAAAAGATGATTGTTCCAATTGATGGATACGGTTGGATTGAGCAGTAGACCTAAATCGATATGAATAGCTAGCTAGAATTTAGCTGACGATCTATTTACCAGTTTCACTGTATTTCCATATATAATTATTATCTGTCAATTATATTTATATATTAAGATGAAATTTCATAATATGCGGGTATATGGTTATTTATTAATAAAAAGTCACATGCGATAATACCGGCCTTGAATCTGCCCTTGCCCTACACATTAAAACTTTAATATTATACTAGTAAGTATGCATAAATAGCCTAAATAGGTATCGAAACTACTTTAAATTTTCTATACGCATATTCTATTCATACTTTCTCGGACAGTTCCTAATATGAACTATGTTTGCATTGTCAATTAAAATACATGCAATACCCAATACGAGCAATACAATACAATAAATACAGAAAATATATGATTTTATTTCGAATATTATTATATTTGTATTATAGGCAGTGTACGTTTATGTATAATATGTATACTATAGGCAATTGAGGGTAATTTTGCCCTCCGAAACATCCTTTGGCTTCCACATAGGCCGCAATATAAATAAAAATAATCTTATCATATAATAAATCATAGATAAATAAAATCATGATTGGGTTTAGTTTAGTCTAATCTACATAACCTCATCGAATTCAATTTGACGACTCGTTTGTTATCAGTCAATAAATATAAAACTTTAAATATATTACATCCTAATACATGGAAGAACGATACACAAAAACAACGCATTTAAGGCTACACTTCTGATTATAATTTAACTCTCATGCTAACTGATAGCAGTAATTTTATTTTTTCTATGAAATCGTATGCACATGCCTATTATTTACTTACTATATTTTAGACACATGCTGTCATATTCAATACCACCTTAGTACTCTATCACTTTCCTCTTAAATATGTTATTCACACATGTGCTATAATTGGCACCATTCGCTGTAATGAATTTCTCACAACATGCCAAAACTTTTGACTTCAGTTACGCAATTTATTTTCCAATAAAATTAGCACCTCTGTATACGATTGCCAGATATAGTTATCGATACAATTAGTGTACGGAGTAATTCACTTTTATTAAACTTTATATAAGACAGCTGATTAAACTATTCGACCGATCAAGTTTTGGAATATCGAGAAATATTAAACAACATTTTTAGTTGGAATACTAAGGTGATAGCGTACCCCTTAATTTGACATGTGTAGTGTAATACCTTCATTTTACAAAAAAAAATGAAATTTATTTTCAATCATTTCTTATAATATATATTTCGAGCAAAAAGTTAATATAATTTACGTAATGATTCGCTGCAAACAGCTATAGCGACGTAATAACTTTTGAAGTTAATTCAGGTTAATTTTATAAAATAACCGGGAGTCAAGTCATACGTAGGTGTTTTAAACCTTTCCGATGATGCCAAATCAAGGGCTAATATACATTTAGGCTTTGTGCAACAATTTAATTAAGAAACATTCATACGATAGAAACAAAAGTAAAAGATCTTAATACTTAATACAACATTCTAAGGCTAACTAACACGATAGTCAAGGCAGTGTGTTGGTTACATGGCTTTTTGCAATTGTACCTACCTACTGCGGTGACGTCATTATTTCATAATAAACTACAAAAGCATAGGTTATAGGAAAAAGGGTAGATGGAGCGTACGGAAGTAAAAAATAAAGGTAAAGAATTACTTCTTCGAACAACATTACGTTTGAATAGTTAAAATGTTGTGCACCTGTTTAAATAATCAGATTTTTCAAATGACATGTTTCTTTATTACAAGTTCTGTGCGCTCTGTCTGCCGATTTTACTATATAACCGTATTACAGAAGTATTAATAAGTTTAATTTTATAAGAATTTAAATTATTGTTAAAATAAGGAGATCAGTAATATTGGATTATAATTTTAATAACGATGTAAAATCGCAA
Source organism: Phocides pigmalion okeechobee (assembly GCA_018251015.1). Taxonomy (NCBI): domain Eukaryota; kingdom Metazoa; phylum Arthropoda; class Insecta; order Lepidoptera; family Hesperiidae; genus Phocides; species Phocides pigmalion. Next base: position 14,358 of record DWON01002065.1, read on the forward strand.
CGAATTTACAGCCAATGTGTACTATCACAAGAAGGCAGTTTTCCAATTTTCTTGTTACGTGTGTACAGATTAGGATATTCTCACTAACGCAATCATTTACCACGAAATTGTCATAAACTTTTATCGTCCGTCTAAATTGATACTTTCTTCGTTGCAATGTGTATTTTGACACACTTTAGACAGCTATAAAAGGGCCGAAACAATCTTTTCCATCTTTCTCACACGACCACTCCTAATGTATAAGTTTATTCAGTTACAAATTCATTAGAAAATTGCACGAACCTACAATAGCTATCCATATAAGCTCTTATTCGATAATTATGAACACTGTAAATTTACAATTTTCCGCAGTATTTCACGTATAAGTGCGTTACGGTCATGATGTCATGCCCGCGACTACATGTACTGTTCACTTAACTCATGATGACGAGCTGTCCCGTGTTGTTGGCGTACACGAAGCCCTGGCCAGGCTGCGGCGCCCAGCGCAGGCAGTTGAGGCTGCGGAACCCGTGCTCCCAGTTCTGCTCCAGCTCCTTCACCGGAGACAAGCCTGTTCGATTCGAGCTCTCTGTAACGTTGTCATTTTATTTTTTATAAACGATATATATTTTACCCGGCATCGTGAATCCCAAAAGAAATAGGGATAATACTTCCCAATTTGGTACACTGGAACACAAGTCTCAAAAGGTGTATGAATATTTTATGAAATGGATTGACTGATTAATCGATTGAACGAGGATCGTTTGTTACATCTACACGTGGAATTCATCCCACATTGAAAATACGTAAAGATTTCTAGAAAGCGTTTTCCTAATCGCGCTAGACGTTAGTTTAAGTTGTTTACCTGTGCCGTCGAGGCGGTAGAGAAGCGCGAACACATTGCGCGCGTGCGGGGCGTTGGGCGCCGAGCTGAACCGGCGGCTGCCGAGCCCCACGGCGAGGTGGCGCGCCGTGGGGGACAGCGCCACCGACACCGCGCTCTGCTCCAGCGCCGCCGTGTGCAGGCACTGGCCCAGCCGCGACCACTCCAGCGAGTACACGCCTGCCGCACGCACCAACGTTTGACCTTATCTAACTATTCGCTATATATACGAACTAGCATTAACTCGTAACTTTACCCACCAAATTTAAGGTATGGCACCTGCAAGGCTCGCCGGAAAGGGGCATTTTCAGAGGCATTAAATAGTGTGGTCACGTAAAGATCAATGTCATTGTCTACCAAGTGGAATTTAGATATTACTTTTCTAGTAATATCAGCCTGGTAGTTATCAACACAACTACAACTAGTTAGTTCGCTATAATTTGAAAAATATTGCTTAAAAAGGATATAAAATATAACAATTAATATTATGATATTTGTTATCATGTTTGGTTATTGGTTAGTTATAAGATAATACAGCATAATACACCATGTAACAAGGCTAGAGGTATAAGCGCAGATTTCGCATTAAAAACCACTATTTAACAAAAAAATTAAGTAAGAAACCGCTGTAGAACTTACCTAACCAATGATTATTGTTTCTCAACCGAGGCACTGGATGTAGGGCGACAAGAATTCTTCCGTCCTTTGATATGTCGATACTGGCATCATTGTGGATTCTGCACTTTGCAACTACGACATTCTTTGTGCCTGATAAGAATGGTTTAGTTCAAGAACTAGACAGTAGTTATTTAACACCTTGACTGCGGCACGGATTGCGGGAGGCGGTACTAAACTGGAGCTTTTCTCTAGTCCGGAGTTGCGCCGACAATTCACACAAAATTTCTATTTTTTAGCATCAATGTGGCATCCACGGATACACAGATGTAATATCCGCCTCCAATCTTGTAGCGCCGACGTAAACACAGCACTTGTGTTCATCTATATAGATTTGTAGGTACACAATACGTGTGTACAAGCCGCAATCGCGTTACGCCAAGTGATACTCAGCAGTTTTGTACGCCACAGAGAAAGTGTTAAATAAAATAAACTGGTAAATGCGATATGTTCGTAAGCTGGTTAAATTATGTTTCGACTAGGGAGGAACTGCGGCCGTCTTCAAAATCCACCGTGAAACAATTTTTGTTTCGGTTGCTGGTTCTATTTCGAAGCGAGACCACCATTTTAGTACCCAGGAGTGGCACTGTTTATATATAATGTAAGGTACGACATGACAACAGGAGGCCTGCATGCTCGTCTACTAAAATTTTATAAAAGTAATGTACGCACTGTTAGCAATATCAGGGGTATCACCCGTCGTGAAGTCCCAGGCCTGGATGCGGTGCGAGGGAGCTGGGAAGGCCTCCGAGATGATGCTCGCGTCCAACAGGTTCGCGATGTTCATGCGGCGCGGCCCGGCGCCCGCCCCGCCCCCCTCGCCGCCTCCGCCTCCTCCTCCCACCCCTAAATTACCACCCTCCATATCCCCGTCACCGTTACCATCTTCATCTACGACCATTGCGTTCTGTTGAATAAGTGTTTAAATCGGTATATTTTTAATTGAATTAAATTTTAGAGTTATTAGTACATGCATAAATAAGATTTTATAGTTATTTTTATAGCTGAAAAGTATTTCGTTTTATTTTCACGTTGAAATGAGCGTTAGAGTACGCTGTACATAATTGTTTATGATTAATTATAGAAACCACATTTTTAACTATAGGTAAACTGCAGTAACATGCACTTTTACATTCTTCTCGTACCGGACAAAGAAATACAAATCGTTAATCATGAGTATCTGTAAAACATATTAATCCGCGATATTATTAGTCTAAAATCATATAATAACAACGAAACATAAAAGAAAATAAAAACATAAGAGATTATAAGAACATAATTTTGCATGATAATGTGAAATTACCTGTGCTAGTATTATGGGTTGTAGATATTCGTGGATTCTCGGCGGCCGTTGTGGATGTGGGCCTTCGACTTCATTGGTTGGCAACTCGTTAATTTGCACCAAAGGCATGGCGACATTATTGAACACTGTATGAAATTGTGCTTCTTCTGACGATGTTCTTGGAAATGGTAGGCGCTCTCGACCCATCAATCGTGATCGAAAGTCATAAGACGCCATTGCATACGATGAAAACGGCGATCGGCTACCTTGTTCAGAGTCATTTTGGGACGACGATGATCTGTTTTCTTGAGGTTCCTCGGGGTTATTTGGCCCGAGCAAAGTAAACATTTCCCGAACAGAGGATGGTGTGTACAGTCTTATTGTCTGAAGACGTCTGAATCTATGCCTTGCAGCATTTCTCAGTCTTACCGCTTGCATATGCGCTAACCTTATCAAATTAATTCTTTGTTCAAATGCATTTATAACATCTGATACCTGTAGCCTTGGAGAACCTGCATCTTGTCGTTGGGTTTCATTTGTCGGGGACTCGTTCGTGACTGCTGAAGTAGATCCAGATTCACGAGACGGTTGGATCCTAGGCAAAATATATTTAGTAAAAAAAGATGTGCTTGGCAAACGCAAAGAAGGTATTCTGTGAGTTGTGACAGGTGGTAAAACACGTTTTTTAATAAGCGGATGAGCAGTCGGATTTGTTCTATGTAACGCTTTTAACCTTTTGCTTTCTATGTATAGATCTCTTCTGTTCCTTGCGGTTACAGAGTTATTTCTATTTGCTGCTGCTATTTGGACAGCGAGACGATTGCTCCATCTCTGAGTGGGTGACAAGGGCAAATCATAATTACTTGCGTTATTCCCTGCCGATGTGGTCGGTTGGGAAGATGATGTTTCTTGTAAAAATGTATTTTCATTGTCTTGTGTGGAACGGTCCACTTTGATATCATTTGATAGAGAATCCTCCGGACCATCTACATTAATCGGACCTATATGATCAATATTCTGTATTCTAACGATGTCTGAAATAATGCGTTGACTTGGAGATTGAGAATCTCTGTCAGGCAAGGTGGAGTCCCTAGTCGTCATGAGCAATAAACACGTTAAAGCTAACGCCTTTTTTAACGAGCGTATCATAACAATAATATCTTCATTGAGACCCCGTTGTTCCTGACACATCATCATAGAGTTGAAAATTACAGACAATACTTGCATAGCTCGCATGCGAATCTCGTGTCTTGTTGCGGCAATCTGTACTGCTCTTATACAGTCTCTGCGAGATCTACCGTAATACCTTTGCGATGATCGATGAGATCCTGTATGTGTTCGTCTCCTGTGTTCTGCATGTGCCCTTCTCCGTAACCCGAGGGATGGCCGAAGCAAATGACGGCGAGGAGATCTGTTTGGTTCACTTCGTCTTTCGTCGTGTTCAGAAGATCTATTATCAACCGACGAATCATCATCAACGTCATTTGACATATTTTGTGTTGTTTCTGTAGATCTAGAACGCTGTTCAGGTCTAAAACTACTTCTTGGACTCCGTCCTGATGTGCGACTAGAGACTTCGGTCATTTCATCCAATGTTCTACATCTTTCAAGTAGGGACCTTGTGTAATAGCTCGGAGTTTCTTGCCGGTTACTCTCTCTATGAATCATTAGTATACGTCTACGCAGCATTTCCCATATAACACGAATTTCTCTAAGTGAAACCGTATTACCATGCAGCCACATGTCAGTCAAATGCACAGTATGCTTTTGTAATGCAATTATGCTTGCTCTTACTTTTCTATACGCTTCAAAGGTGGCTGACGCACGATTTCTAGGCCAAACGTTGTCTCTGCTGGTCGAAGGTCTATTAGGATTGAAATCATAATTAAACGTAGGTTGTGAATCTGATGTTCTTCTACTATCACTTGAAGGGCTACTTAGATTATTTCCTGTTAAATTAGATTGAGACCGTACGTGAAATTGTAAACTATCGGACGCCATGTTAAATCCTCCCACATCTCGTGTCGCGCCTTCACTTCGAGATTCGTTATTTAAGTCAAAGTCTATTCTGTCAGTAGGTTGACCTGATCTATCTGGAGGTGTGGTATTGGAATTAGTAGACTGGTTTAATTGATTTTCATTTCGTGTATCGTCTTCTCTGTACGTGGAATTTGGTGTCCTAAATATATTAACTTCAAGAGAATGGTCACTGTCTGAATCTGAACTAGTAGAAGAAAAATCCCGCAATGGATCCGTAGGTTCGTCGCTGTCATCGGAGTTATAGGAATAGTTTTCCTCTCTACCAACATCAACCAAAGTCGACAATGATACGCGCGTTATAAGGTCAACTAATCTAGAACCTGAATCTCTAAGAATATAACGAATTAAGTCCATACTTTCGTTTAGAGATTGAGTATCTTCAGGTGCAGTGAGCAAATCAAATGGTTGAGATCGCGAGGAATCGCCTCGTGGCGAATTTGTGTCTCGATCTCTATTTGATTGATTATTATTTTCATTAGAGTTATTATCGCTTCGTCTACTCCTGAATGACATCTGTAATCTTAAAGGTACAAGTCTACGTCTGTGGGGAGACAATTCGACAAAAGAATCTGATCTATAGAGAGGAAAATTAAATATGCTCGTTCGTGATGAACTTGAGGCATTTTCTGATCTCCGTTGAATAATGGGATTACCGAATGTCATCCGGCTAGGAGGAGCAGTTCCAGTCGGAGAGGAAAACGGATTAGGTAAGAGTCTAGACGAGCGTTCGCTTTGGTCTACAGTTCTGAATGTCCTTTCGCTGTTTTCGTTCAGGGGTTGGAAAGCTGAAGGCCTAGATCCGAACGAAGAATAATGTCGATGTGCATTTTGGTTTCTGGAAAGATATTTTAAACTTAGTAATTATAAATTTAAAATTAAATAGCAATTTAAATATATTCTTAACACAACTTACGTAGGTGAGTTACTGTCGAAAGACAATATGTCAAGATTTAGTAAGCGGCTACTGCTTCCTTCAGTTTCGTTGTCATTCTCATCTGGTCGGCGAGAAGAGCCCGGTGTGGGACTATCCCCTTTATATTTGAGATGGAATAAGAAATCTCTTATTAATTTTTCATTCCAATAAATGTTTTGCTTTTATTTAGTTGTTAAAAATGATAAAATATTCCACACTTACATATGAGGCGATTACTTTAGAAATTCTCTATAACAGACTTCTAATGGGACTCCTGTTCTATATGGAGTTGGTTACACATGTTCATAAGATGTAATGACCACTTATCGTCAGGTAGATTACATGCTAACTTGTTAATTCATGTTAACAAAAAACAGGTTGTTGATATGTTTTTACCTGTATCATTCAGCGTACTCGATGTCTGGTTTGAGGATTGACTTCGAGCTGGGTGTGTGACGTTAGCGGTGTCTGGAGATGGGTCCGTTTCCATGGGGTCGGTGCCACGGTCAGTCTAAAAATAAAAAAAAAATCATAAATTAAATCTGAATATAAAAAGGACTTATTTTATTAAAAAATATTAAATTAGAAGAGCCTATCTGTGATTTTAAAAGAACTGCCATCATATATGCATACTTGCTCTAAATAAAATATAAAAACCTGTCTAGGTACTCTTGGAAATAGCTGAACCGATTTTGACTGGACTTTCGCTTTATAGGAAGTGATTTTTACCAAATGTCAAGTTTCTTCAGAAAACTGAAAAACCGTGCACAGAACACCATACATAAAATGAAGACCACGAGGAGTAAATGAATAATTGCATATAAATATATCGAAATATAATGCAAATCTTTTTTAAGGTTCTCCTTTTACGAAAAGCTGATTAAATACCGTGGCCGGAGGTGGCGGGGTGACCGACATCCTATGGCGAAACATGAACAATCGCTGGTAACTTCTCACTAAACTGTCGTATCTTTGAACAAGACTGTGATATGAATTGACAATAACATCCTGCGACGTTCCCGCCATGGAATTATCTGGACCATTAGGGCTGGGACTATCGTCGGGGTCGTCCCGCCGCCTGAATGCGAACAGCTGCGGGCTCCTCACTGGAGGGGTGGGCTCCAGCAGGGGGCCGTTAGACGACCCTTGCGTACTCCACGATGATATTCCCGTTATTAATTTGTATCCAAGTGCGTCAAAGGCCACATATCTGAAATAAAGAAAGTAATGTTGAATTATTCAATTATTGTGCACTAATAGAATCTCACAACATTACTTAATACTACTGGTACTCACGATTTGGATTGCGTGATTTTTGTAATAAGGGGGGACATTACCAGACAAGGGGAGAAAATAAACACCTAGATATAGAATTACAAATAATAATATATAGAATAAGAATTGCCATAAAAATATATACAAATACCGCTTAATTAGAGTTACATTATATATATAGATTTGAAATAAATTGAATATTGACTTACCTTACTTTTTCATTAAAACTGTTTGTTGATACTTTAGTAAAAGGTGCAGACTTGCTCCAGTCCCAAAAGTACAGTTCATTGTTTGTTGCAACAACTAACAGTTGCACTCGGGGATGAAATGCGATCGAGGCTATCACTGTCTGATTTGGCACATACCATACTTCGCTGCCACCCTGAAATAATAAAATTATATAAGCATTTTTTTTTATTGCGAAAGAGTAAGAAACGGGCATGCAGGCCACCTGGTGTTAAGTGGTCACTACAGCCCATGGA
>DWON01002066.1:0-21886 GCA_018251015.1 Phocides pigmalion okeechobee
ATAGAAAATTTAAGATATGATTTTATGATATGATATTACATAAGACACGGCCGATTTTGATTTGAAAGTAATATTATCACGGAATTTATACATATTACTTTGTTCTCCCGAGGGCAGTTCGCTTGTACTCGTAAGTGTAGACACAATAATTGTTTTGTTGCGGATTATCAGGGCGGTACCTAAGTTCTCTAAGTAATGGACCATAAATAGCCAGCCCTGTTCGCTCTTAACTGTTTTCTTTGAAAGTTTATAGGAAAATAATGGTCGTCGTCTATTAGCCTGAGGCTACACTCCGTCACACCTTTTATTTCGTGGTTGCCACTAATTTTGAGACATTAACAGTAACTGTTTTTAATTGCTCTCCTCCGTGTATGAAGACATTAAAAGTGCCACCTGACATCTGTCTTATCCATAATCTATAAGCGCTGTTCATTGAACGACCATTTTATTCTGTTAGATTTTACCACTTATGTTTTTTTCTATGTAGGAAGAGTAGCAAACGAACATGCAAACCATCTGATGTTAAGTAGTCGCAGCCCGTAGACATCCACGTGCACGGTCTACGTGCCAGGGTTAAGATGGTCACACAAGTAATGTGTTACGGCGGATTATGAGGGCGGCGATGGCACCTCCCCCGTCGAACTATAGTTCTCCCCTCTTTTATGTTATAGAGTTGCAACTTGCAAGCTATAAGGCTATAAGTATTACATTGGAATAATTGTCTGATATTTTAACTATTTTCTATTAAAATTATACAGTGATACTTACATATGAAATATTTTTTATAAAATTTAATTTTGGAGACTGTTAAGACAGATTATGACCAAGAAAATTTATTTTTTTACATGAAACACATAACAAACATTATTAAACAAGTGATTGTTTCAAACTATTAAGGTATAATTTGTTAATAAATAGAACAAATATTCCTTCTGATATCTAAATTTTACTATACAACGGGTACTCTTAATTAACGCTTTTTATATCGGCAGTTAAAAAGGCGTTAATCGTGAGTACCCGTTACATAATAAAATGTTAAAATTCCGCGATTATATTGGTTGTGATGTCTTGTTCTATATGAAATTGGTTACACATGTCTTTTAGCGGTAGTAAACACATAACATTTGCAACTTATGTTTATTATTTGAAAAGTAAATTGCATAAATAAAAAAGAATAAATAAGAAAAAAAGATATTGCAATGTAAAAAAAAGTTTGTGCATGTGCAAAAAGTGCGTGGTGTCAATAGATCACTGAAAAAGCACCCCATGCCTTTATTTACGTTGCATTTTTTCTTATTTATACTCTTTTTAGTTGTATTTTTTTTATATAAAAGCGTGTTTTGTATTGTTTTTTTATTTTTTTTAAGTGTTATTTATTTTTCATTTTTTTCATATTATTGCATTGTCGTCGGTCTTGATACGTGTGCAAAGTTTCAAATTCATCAGACTTCTGGAAATTGGTGACAATTATGCCAAAGAATCCATACATACATACATACATACATACATATATCCATACATACATACATACATACATACATGCAACCCAAGCTAATAAAAGCGTACTAAGACAAAGATCGCAACGACAAAACTGCAATTAATATAAAGTCATGCCTTTAATAGGCGCCTTTATGCAACTTTAACCTTTAAACATGGACTTAAAACAATAAGAGAGATAAGGAGAACATATACGAAAGGACTTCCTAGGTAGCCTTTAATTATTTAAAGTCATGAAATAATTAATTATTTTAACATTACATTTTTTATGATAATGAAGATGCATGACACGAGTCTTGTATGGTCGTATTTTTTGCTCTTATTTTGAGCGAATTTACAGCTTCTTAGGTGGCGACCGTACTCTGATGATATTTCGTCACTCCCTCAATCAGGTCGCCACTTAAGAGGCTGTAAGAGACTGTGAAGAAACTATGAGTGACATAGTGGTCATGAAGCGATTTATGATATTAAACTAAAATCTTCGCAGAATATATAAATTTTACTATATAACGGGTATTCGTGGTGTTTGAACCAAGAGGTTCAACTGGGGGTTACCACCGCCACCCCTAATCCGCAATGAAGCCTTTGCTACTTTAAAATTGGCATAACTTTTTTATTTATAGACCGTTTGAAATGAAATCAACACTGAATGTTATAAGACGCTTACTGTTGCGGTAGTGTAAACCACATCAAAGCCGGTTAAGTCGTTTCTAAGATTAGCGCACACAAACGCACAAACAAATAGATTTATATACTAAAACTGTTATTTTGGGTTTGACTATGTTAATTATTGCATCTAATAATACTTATTCTCATATATTATTTGTGTACAGACAGCAATCAGTTACACTTTTATTATTTATATAGAAGATGAGCGGACTTGGCTAAAGTAGAACTAAAGCTTGTGTATATATTGAGTTCGTTTTACCAAATCATAAGTCAGGCAGACTGCTGAGAATAATATATAGGGACATCTCACATACAACTATCTGATTCCAAACTATGCAGAGCTCGGAGAATACCTTTAAAATTATGGCATGTTTGTAATCGCTAGATTTTGCAAGGTGGTAGAACTATAGTTCGACCGGGGAGGTACCACCGTCGCCCTCATAATCCGCCGTAAAGCATTACTTGTGTTTCGTTTGGAGAGGTGCGGTTGCCGGTTACACTTTGAAGAGAAGCGACATCTTAGTCCTCAGAAGTAACAACGTCTACATTCGATCTCAGATACGATTTCGGTCGTGTTTGTGGTTGTACGTGGATGTCTATGGGCTGCAACTACTTAACATCAGGTGTTTTGCATGTTCATTTGCTACTCTTTTCACATAAAAAATAAGCCCAGATGCACTTATGCTTAATCACTAATTGTTACCCATCCTACTCTTGACCGTATCCGACGTTGACACTGTCCAATCATTCCGATCTACACATGCCAAAGCATTTTTTGCTACTTAAGGTCACTTGATATATAATTAAGAATTCACTATAACACTCCGAGATGTCTTGTCGATTACGTTGAAGTAATGTAAGTATAAACAAAAAATTGTTTACTCACTGTTTTCCTTCCAAAAGCTATTCTGTCCATAATATTTTCACAAAACATCACTATAACACGAGATAAGTTAACGTCATTGAAACATGCAAAATTGTCACTAACTATTTTTAAATACCCACATTTTTATTTTTGTTTCGTAATCAACGATTCACTCGGAATATTTGGTACGATGTATTATTTTAGAGTACCGCATTCTTAAGGATTTTTTTCATGTTGAAAAAGTAGCAAACGAATAAGAATGTCATTTGATATCATTACATCGGGGGGACGTCCCAGCCTCTTTGGGCGGGGGAACACGGGCCTCGAAGTAGATCCTTTTTTCCCGGGTCTGAACTCGGGCTTGCACCTAGACTTAATTATAGTAACCCTGGCCCACTGTTAAGCGGAGTGGCTCGGGATAATCCCTTCGGCATGCTCGACTTCTGCTGTGTCCGCCGTCCAGTGGTAGCTGTCCAGCTGGTAATAAGTCTCCATAGCATCAAACATCTACGTCTTACCTCAAAAAGGGCTAAAGTCGTGCATGGCGTCAAGCATAGATGCCTTGTTACTCTTAAAAACTGAGATAGTCGCCTCGCTTTTTTTTGTATGTGAGAAGAGTAGCAAAGGAGATTTCAAATCGCCCAATGTTAAATAGTCGCAGCCCATAGACACGTTGCTACTCCTGAGCACTAAGATGATTTTTAACTTTATATTTAAATAGGCATAATAAAATAAAAACATATTAACTTCAAAGTGGCAACCGAACCTCTACAACCGAAAAATATAATGCTTTACGGCGGATTATGAGTGCGTTGATGGTATGTCCCCGGTTGAACTGGTATTCTGCCACCTTGTATTATAAAGGCTGGTAGTAAAATAATTATTTTTAAAGTATTTTATGTTTTATGACATCATAAAAACTTATTTGGTATTAGTATAGTATAATAAATATTCATTTACAATGAAAATGCACACGCACTCTATCAAGCATAATTACATAGAACTAGCTTCTGCCCGCGGCGTTACGCAAAACTCGACATTTCAATATATTCCAATTAATAATGCAGCTCTATTTTTGTCTTATATGTTATTTCAAATAGATGAATAAATTGAAAACATATTAAAACATCATTTTAAGCATAAATTACATTATCATATTTCATTATACGCATCATCTAAAAGTCATTTTTCAATTCCCGCCTTTTTTATCCTTTTTTTTAATTATTCCTCCAGTATCAGAAATCATCATATTATTATACATTTGAAATAGATATATAAAATGAATAAATATTCTAATAGACCATTTTAACATTTCTTTTTAAATATTTTATTATTATGCATTATCTAAAAGTCATTTGTTAACTCCCGCCTTTTTTCTTTTTTTTTAACCTACCTTCTCCAAGGCCAGTGTCACAAATCATCATAATAAAGTATTCAGTGTATTAAGTTCAACATTTTTACGAATTACTATTATAATTATTTTATTATGTTTTTTATTATTTTTACCGTCTCAAAGGTAGAATATTCAAAATTTATTCATTCGGACTCATCTACGTTATACAAGGAACTTTATTGAAAATTTTCAGGATCCCACTTGCAGCGTTTTTGGGATATTTTACACCTTTCATAACCATCATAGCAGACACCTTCTGAAGAATAAAAATATTTTAATATCTGAGGAGAGAGGCAAACGAGCATGGAGACCATCTGATGTTAAGTAGTCGTTGCAGTCCCTGGACAACTACATACAACTTCATACAGGGCTGAAGTTCTATCTGAGCTCGTACGTAGACGTGTTGTTACTCCTGAGGATTAATATAGTCGCCTAGGTTTCAACTGTAGCCGACAACCGTAGTTCACCAATGGAAATATGTTTTATGGCGGATTACGAGAGCGACGGTAGTACCACGACGGTCGAACTACATTTCTACCTATCAATTACCGCATGTATTAAAAAATATTATCACTTGACGGCACGACCGACGTGGAATAGAACCGATGTGGCAATTGTTTTTTTTAATATCATAATTCTCAAATTCGTATTTTTTTTTAATCTATCGCAAAGGTCAAAAATTTAGATGTCAAATACTCAATACAAATTTGACGTTCAGCTTGACAGTTCTGCTGTCATATATTTTCATCATAACAGTAATAACTATATTTTTATTACTATTTCTTTGTTGCACACTTCTCATTGTCATCATTAATTGCAGAACCCGGCGCGGGTCGCTTAAACAAATGACATTTAAATTAACTCGAGATAGAAAAAATGGAAAAATATTTACAAAATGCAGGCAAAACACGGCGAACAATAATTCAGTCGCGGTGACTTTAATTAATAAAAATAATTACTTACAATTACATTGTTAATTGCGTAAGTAGTGAATTCATTGCGAATGGTAAGTTAAAAATGATATCCAAACGTGTTTATAAGAAACATTATGTGCGGGGATAATTTATAAATAAATTACGTTTCGAGTTTTGACACATTGTGTTCAAAATGTGTAAAAGTTACATACGAGTTGGTTATTCAACAAACGCGTGATGAGTGCACTTAAATGTAGACGACATTACACATTCCGTTGTGTATTTATTTCGTTATTATTGCGTTTTAAGTGCAGTTTCATATATCGTAATCGCTGACACTGTAACGACTCAAAATGAATGTGCTTAAGCGTGCCCGGATAAATTGTTTCGCCCGTGCGTCTCAACGGCTAACTGAATGAACGTAACTCAAATTCAAATATTTTATTTTATTATAACGTATTAATTACATTCACTTAATGAATGTCAACATTGCCATGTATTTTTTTAAATAATAATAGCAACTCTTTCAGCGCTTAGAGCTTCGCGCTTGGAATCCGTGTGAGGGGTACTATTAAAACGTAAAAGATGAGTATACTGAAGTCTATCTGACCGAGAATCGAATTGGGAACCCTCTGTGTCAGACCGTCATCACTATGCTAAACGGGTATCTGGGTTATTCGAAAAAGTACGACAGTAACCTATTTCGAAATTATAAAAAATAATAAGTTTTATTGAGGATTACTTTTTTTAATACATAGATATAGATATAGATGTACAATGATGAAAATCTTAAAACTAATTAAAATAAAAACCTAACTTAAACAATCTAAAGGGAGTCCGTGCCCATGCGGCATGGTTCCAAGATCACTAGCAGCATTCCCACGCTGGATAGCAATCGCAATTCTCTGCGCGAGATATGAAATAGTCGTCTTTTTTTACGATTACGTACGTTTTATATACGATATACTTTTTCTTGTTATGTCTTATTACGTTTTAGTATTATTCTACAAATATTTCAATAAATTCAAGCATTTGTTTGTTATAAATCTGTTTTCATTTTCGTTTTGATTTTATTTTGAATGTATAATTAATTTTTATATGTATATTTTTGGGTTTAAAATTTTTGACATATTTTAGGCATAGGAAAACTTTATTATTTTCGTATCCTAATATTGCAGAGAACTTCAAAGACTACGCTAGGAACACTAGCGTATATTTTGGAAGAGAAAATATTGGTTTTAAGAGTGGAACATGGTTGGCAAAACATAGTTGTAAGTAAACTATTCATGGATTTAACATAGACAAATGGATATCTGTTAAATAATAAACCAACAAGGCAATTCAAATATATTTCATTCAACTCAAAATCATTATTTATTCCAAATTAACATGTTAATATTTAAATGCAAAATATTTTGAGATAATTGATACCTATTTGAACAAAAAAAATTGTTACTATCCTCAATATCGCAGTGGGATAGATCATAACTTGAACAAGTTATGCTTACATAACCGAGTCCACTTTAACTTTTAGGGGATAAAGTCATGTATAACTAACTTTAAGCAGGATTTTACGCGATTTGAAATTTATAATAAAACTTTTAAGTTTCCTTTTCAATTTATATGTTTACCCGATAGTAAGTGGTCACTGCCTCCTATGGACATCTGTGATCAACTCCATAAGAAACAAGAGTCCCTCTTGATGTCAAACACAGATGTGTTGCTACTCCCGAGGGCTGGTAGTCGTCTCATTTGTAAGTGAGCCGGCAACTAAGCCTACCAACCAAAACGCAAGTAAGCTTTACGTTAGAAATGGGTTTGGCGGTGGTAACTTTCGATCAAATCGTGTACATTCTACCACTTTTAAAATTCGCTTCTTATTACTTACAACACTGGTGTGTATTGTGCGGTACAACGCGCTTGCATCTTGTACGCACCTGTGTTGTGCGTATAAGATACACTTTTGTTCGCCCGTAGTCTCTATGGATTACGGGCGAACAAAAGTGTTACTTATACTTACGTCGGCGCCATAAGACTGCGGACGTACATTAGGTCTATGTATTCGTATATGGTACATGGACGGTAAAAAGTGCAATATTTTAGTGAATTGTCGGCGTATCTTTAGTCTAGAGAAATAAGCTCCAATTCAGTGCCGCCTCTTGCCATGCTGGCTGGATCTTATACATGAGCGCCGCAGTCAAATTGTTAACTCTTTATTAAGCTTTGTCAATGTCAAACTTATTCTTCGTAGATGGGATCCCTAATAGATGGAAGAGATTTGTATGGAAGTTCATCAGCCAAACCTATTCAACCAATTTCTGTCACTCCTTCGCCACCTTATGCAATATCGGAAAATCTTCAGGATGGCCAATATGTAAGTGTATTTTAATGTATAGCAATTATAAATATCCCTTCATTTACTGTAACAAAACACAAGCTTTATAATAATCCAAATTGCTTCAAAATATGATCTGCGACATTAAAAACATCAAAACATGATCTTATGAGATTTGCATTATTTTGAAGAATGTAACAGTAAACGAGTAAAGAGGCAATTTATTGAATTGATTATTTCTAAATATTATAAGACAAAGTTCCCTGTCACGTCTGTCCGTCTGTCTGTTCCCGATAAAGTCAAAAGTACTGGACGGATCCTCTCACAGTTTTCAACACCAGATAAAGTGATTCATGAGGACGATTTTGGTGTGTAATAAGTTAAGTTTATTTTTTTTGTAAATTGGGCGAGGAATTAAATAGTTAAATTCAATATAGTAATTCAGTCGTCGTTTGAAATAGAAGTCTAATTGTTAGTTTTTGCAACTACGTAATAACTGGATGCATGAAAGAAGCATAATGTAAGTAAATATAAACTCTATTACCAGCGCGAAGCTGGGCCGGGCCACTAGTAAATAATAAAAATGACATAAAATATGAATAGAATACTCGAAAGATTTATAAAATACTTTGTGAGTTTTCAATGATAAAAGAATGAGACATCACTTTTAATAAAGAAAAGAGAGACATGAAGCTTAAAATGATTTTCCTATCACTTGCAACGAGAAAGCAATTTAAATTCAAGTATGGATGCATAAAAGTGACAGGTCCTGGAATGAGATTTCTTGCTTAAGACGTTTTTAAACGTATGCACATTATATCCTTACTATGAAAAGGCTACGAAACTAAGTCAGTTGATATTATTAATATAGAATCAATATTTAGATAGTATTAGTGATATGGAACATTTTAATATTGTTGATTCCGAATGTTATTCCAGGCCGACTAGGACTTCGTTATACATGTCGATTTTTCTTTAGAAGTTCGTTAGTTTTTTTAGCATTCTTAATACATGTTTTAAAGGTGGTAGAGCTGTTAGAGCTCGCCCGAAGCGGCACCACCACCACCCTCATAACCCGCTATAAAGTAACATGTTCTTCGTGTATTGTGTTTCGGTTGGGGAGGTGTGATTGCTGGATACACATTATTGGAGGCAACCATCTTAGTCCTCAAGATTAGAATCGCATCCGCGTCCGTCCTTAAATAGAACTTCTATTCTATTTGAGATTGGACGTGGTTGTCCATAAGCTGCAGTGACCACTTAACATTATGTGACCTGCATATCCGTTTCTTACTCTTTCACAATAAAAAAAATACATACATACGTACATACCTATTACTGTGTAACAAGCACGCAAGTTGACTATTTAAATTTTTAAAATCTGGCGCAAAAAGGGTTTTTATAAATGTAACCTGTGTATCTATGTGTCTGTCTATAACATCGTAGCTCCTATGCGGAGAAAACGACTATGACGTGTTTTTTGTTTTTGTTCCAAAGTTAACCAAGAGTGTTCTTAGCTATGGTTCAAGATAATCTGTTTTATTGTTTGAAGATCATCAGTTCCTGTCTGTTGTTGAAAGGATTTGAGCAACTATCAGTAGTCTGAACGTTTCAAGTTCTAGTTCATATAAATTCTATAACATTCCAATAACATAATAATTCCGGCCGTATCATTTGGAATCAGTGGGATAGTCAACCAACATTAGTGATCTCTTATTTCAGTTTATTGAAATAATAAATAAAGAGTTTATTTTTTCGAGATTTCTTAATTAGAGTGTCTTCTAAATTTACTTTTAATTTGTAATTGATTTAAAAATATATAAACCTCATTTCATAAGTAGGTAAACGTCAAAATACAATTTAAACATAAGCCAATAACATAAACCTAAGGTTGACTGAAATAAGTCGACGAAAAATTCTCTCAGTATTTCAATTCTTGTAAATATCTTTTAAATACAAAAGTTATTAATTATATCCATTTATTATAAGATTTAGATAGATAAACTTGAATCTATAGATATCGTGTCTATTTAGTACTTCCTTTACAGATACGTCTGGTAGCGCTCAATGAACCGTACCCGGGCAACATGTTGACTCCAACGAATCGAACAGGACGTAGCGCAGCGAACCAGGAATGTTACAACCAAGCGCTAAAAGCCGGCTTCAGAAGTACCTTCGTTGCTTTCCTCGCGAACAAGTAACTTCCAATCACCTTTTAATCGTTCTATTGTTTTTCCATTCTTGTTGTGTTAGTTCTACTGTAGTGGAAGTTATTTTTGTGCTTTATAACAACGGTGTATTGACTGTCACCGTAAATACTTATTTAAATTCAAATTGTATTCAAATCCAAATCCAAATTGCAAACCGCAAATACCTATTTATGGTTATAGTTGGTACGGTTGATACAGTTACAGCACTGGTATCTGGTGGAACTAAAATTTGTCCTCAGAGTTACCATCACTGCTCTGATAATTGATACTGAAGCAACTGTTGTTATTCGGTTGAAGAGATGCGATTGTCGATTACACTTAGCGAGCCAACGATCTTAGTCCTCAAGATTAGTGACCGTAGAAAGAAGTTTAGTTCTGTTTCAGATTGTTCTACCATACGTCAAGTAATAAACTTAGCATCAAATTGACTGCATTCTCGTTTCTGATCAAATAATAGATACTTCTGTTTCTAGGGTAGAAGATCTAAAGTCCGTTGTGAAGATGAACCAAGACGTTCCCGTTTCTAATATCAATGGTGGTGTACTCTTCGACTCCTGGACTCAGATGTTTGATGGCAACGGAGCTCTATTAGCGAAAAGATACATCCTGAGTTTTGATCGAAGGAATGTGCTTATTGATCCTAAATGGTAGGTATTATAGGTACCTACATAAGTTGTTGATTTCAGAATTCTACCTAACCTAACCTAACAGGAGATTGTTTGGGGATTTAAACTGTATTGCCGTATATATATCTATGCTATTCATGTCGTTGATAAATATGGACAAGCTTATTAATAAAGTTAATAGTCTTTAGTATTTCTTGATGTGAAACGTTTATTGGAGCAAGCTTCAATGATGTGCCTAACAGCACTACGTTCACTTGTACCATCATTTTATTCCTCTGTCACTCATCTGTGTCGTTTATTCATCCGCCTAGTATTTATGTTCTGTATCTTTATAAAAAGAAGATTAAGGAAAACACTTTTCTTAACGAAACCCTTACCTTTCTTTATATTTAATTATTGGATTTCTCTAGTAACAAATTCTTCCATTAATCGTAAATGCATTTGTGCAAGTTGTGTGACAAACTTATTTCTCTTTCCCTTAATTGCCTTCAATTCTTTAATTTCTTTCAATTTTTGCAGGCCTACAAAAGCAGTTTGGCACGGAAGCGATGAGTTCGGTGTTCGGTCGCCGAGAGCCTTCTGCGATGAATGGCAAAGCGACAGTCCGATTAACTTCGGTGCGGCTTCCTCTCTCAATAGACGAAAGCTTCTTGGACAAGAACGGTACGTTAAAGCTCTCCCTATAAACCGTCACTGGCTAACTAATAATACCAAAAGCCAAAGGTCCATTTATAATGCCAATATTTAAGTGATTGCTTCATTCGACATTAATTATAATTGATATTTTGTCAATAATTTAAAAATAATTGTATAAGCGAATGATTACAAATTTTAAAAGGACAATCTATTGCCATTCACCAATTTCATTTAATTATCATTTAGGCATTGTTAATGTTTTTAACATTTCAATAAATAACAATTTAAGTAAATGATAGAAAATTTTATCCAATCCATAATTCATTCACGCATTTGTTCATCATAATTACGTATTCACTTACCACGTTCGCACAAATATTTCCGCTATTCGAGCCGTCACACTCCGAAATGAGTTTCATTTCACTCATGACGCCCATATACAGGCCTGACAAGCGACACGCTAATGCAATGTCATATAAACCGAATAGTTTCAAAACCGCGCGGGATCCAAACTATTGTTTCCTATTGTTCAGATTTAACGAGAATGTTACAATTAAGTGGGATATCTTGAACTAGGTCAAACGTTGACATACATTTGACGCGTATTCCCTTTGTATCCACATTAAATAATTTGTTTGGTGACAGATATATTAATTTATGCTTTATTTCAACGTCAACTGTTATCATTTATGTGTGTGATTATTTTTTGTATTGCATCATTATGTTAAGGGTTAGGGTTTGAGCCGTGGTTTTGTCGATACGATTTCTTCTTATGGTTTTGGTTTAATTTAATCGGTTCGTCGTTACAAGAACACATGAACACACCGCCTATGTTTTGTAAACGGTCTATATCGACACGTCACGTTAAGCAATGTCGGACTCGGTAATCGCTAGGAGTTAAATTTCCTGTTTGTTCCTTTATTTCGGAAGACATGTTAAGCAGCCAATCCTGGTTTTTAAACATCCTGTAGGTAGTTTAAAATTATTCAGCAGACGGGTAAAAGGTGACCACAGGATTAAATTCAGGAAATCAATGAGAAAAGATCAATGATATGAATAATAAATCAAGAATATTGATAATTAGAGGATAAATTATTCTTCTTGTTAATCGCTATTAGCAGAACGATTAAGAACATGGCTTCAGTGGCATGTTTTACGAAGCTTTTCTTTTCGATCTTTCTTTTCATGATGGAAGTTGCAAATGAGCACGCAGGCCATGTGATATTATGTAGTCGCTACAGCCCATAGACATCCAAATACAACTTTAAACATAACTTAAAGCCTATATAAAGTTTTTAAGAATGCGTTGCTATTCCTGACGACTAAACTGATAGCCATATTTTAAGTTAGAGCGTGATAGAACTAAACTTTAAACAATGAGGTACTGTTGGTACCGTCAAAATCCGAAGTAAAACAGTTCTTGTGTTTCGGTTGGAGAGGTGCAGTAGTCGACTGCATTTACATACACGGCAATCATCTCAAGAGTAGCAACGCATTTAGCACGACGTCAGATAGGGCTTTAGTTCTGTTTAAAGTTTGACATATATGTCCATGAGCTACAGAGTCCATTTAATATCTGATGCCCTGAACACTTGCTTGCTACTTTTCCAGCATATTAGCCGTGACGACAAAACATGCGACTGGTTCGAAATATTAGCAATAATAATCATTAGTTGTGAGCATTCCATACTAAAATTTAATTCAACAATGTTTGTTCTAGATATCCCTGTGATAGTAAATTAATAGTTCTCTGCGTGGAGGCTACCTCAAACGTACACAGGCGACGTCAAAGACATCGACCGTAAGTATTCCCAATTAATTGTGATGTTTAAGCAAATTGTTCTATACTTGATAGATAAGCGATCTGGTTCATTGATGATATAAAAAAACAAATATGAATTTGAAACGTAACGTTTTATTTCGAACGTAATGATATCTCTTAAAAATCTGATAATAAAATATAATACCTATATGTGTGAAAAAATAAATACAAAATCATATACCACAAAAAGTAAGGTGAATGACAGACCCAGAGATAAATACAATGCCGAAATTACTGAACCGACAATCCTGAAGTTTTTATATAGAGTATTTATAAAGTAAATTACACTAAAAAGGAATTTCGGAAATGTATTTGTATCTCTAAGAGGACAAAAAACAGATTGAAAGTCATTTATGTATATATATATATATCGACTTCGGCAGCGAAAGCGGAACTGCACCCAAAAACTAGTTTTGTATAGATACGTCTAAAGGTTGAAAATGAAATTTAAAAATAGTATTAATGTATTATATTCAGTTTTATAGCGAGGTTTCAACCAATGAACGTGTATTATATTAGAAGAGTAGCAAAAGAACGTGCAGTCCAACTGATGTTAAGTGATCACTATAACTCATGGATATCCGCATTCGATCTTAAATAGCATTGAAGTCCTGAGACATACGTAGATGTGCTGTTACATCTAAGGGCTGAGATATGTAGTCTTACTTCGTACCTAGAATCTTATTTCTTAAACCGAAATATCAATCGTTTCACGGCGGTGTATGGGAGTGGTATCTCTTTCAACGAAGTATAACCATTCCACCACCTATTAAATAATAAAAATATTAAGTAATTATGAAATAATAAAAAACTAAATGGGTTTTTATTCTACGATTAGTTCAAAAAATATTAGATAGCCTCATTTAAATATTAAATGATCAAAGAGCTTCCGTATAACGACTAACATAGGGCAATAAAAGCACTTCATCGGTGCTAGTTTTTATTCTATGTTGAATGGCCTTCTATGGACCTTAGTAGCCTGAAATAAATAAATAAAAATATTAAAAATAGAAAAAAACCTTAAATTAACTGATTAAAATGTCAGATGATCTGAATGTGGATACAGGAAACACGAAGGTGCAGCGATTAACATTAGGTACCAAAAGAATCGCTTAATCGCAACTAGTCGCTAGTCAACGATGAGACATGTTTCCTTGTAAATCTCTTGAGCCTTTCTAGATGCACTAGTGCCACGGACAAAACCGGACACTGCGTCTTAAGGCTAATGGCTTCTACAAGGACTTTGAGACTGCATTGGTCGGGCGGTCAGTTTGTGGTAAAGCTCAATTTGAGTACCCGAATTTGTAACCGGTTTACTGAATACATGTGTATTTTCTTGTCTAAGACGGTAGAATGACGTGGGGCAAAGGGAGAACTATAATTCAACCGGGGAGGTACTGCCCTCATAATCCGCCGTAAAGCATTACTTATGTTTCGGTTGGAGAGGTGCGGTTGCCGGCTACACTTTGAAGTGAGGCGGCCATCTTAGTCCTCAGGGGTAGTAAACAACGTATGTAAGTTGTAGCTCAGATAGGATTTGAGTCGTGTACGTAGTTCTACGTGGATATATATGGGTTGAAAGTACTTAACATAAGGTGATTTACATGCTCGTTTGCTATTCTTCACACATAGAAAAATGTAAATCGTGTGTATATTACACAGAAAAACATTTGAATTCCGTGATGATATAAATTTAAACTTATAAAGAACATTTAATTAACATCTTTTCAGTTACATGTTTATTATCCCCTTAGGGATGTAATTTCTAAACTTCCTCTTAATACTCACTTACGCTATAAAGGAAAACGGTTTTAGTTCTTTGCCTGTGCGTCATATTACTCTTATATGTATAGATTGTACATAATATACTAGTTTATGTGCTTTCTATAAAACGTTAAGTTTTATATACTACATTTATAACATAATATTAATGTTACAGGTCGCGAAGGCGAGATCAACTGCCAAGAAACAGCCAGACACGATTATAGCGTTAATATTACAACTCTATAATAATTTATTATTAGAATATATCGATAATAACGATTATAATATTATAACGTTGTAACGTAATAGCGTTGTAACGATGTAACGTTATAGCGACATAAAATTATAATGTTATTACCCTAGCGTTAATCACAGTATTGACAATAACAATAATATTCGAGAAGTTATGTTATATTTTGTCGAAGATATCAAATGTGTGTGATGGGTGACGGTTAGTGGCAAAAATTAATGCCCGCTGAAGCATTTCATTCACCGTAAATTACGAATAAATAAGGAAGTTTTGACGTCTGAAACATATTTTTATTCAATTTCACGTTATATCTGATTTTTGAGTTCAAACTTGGTATTTTCACGTTATAACGCCTGAGATACGACGTTATGGAGCGCAGCTTTTTATAGTATTAAGTGTTAACTTTAGTTATAAGATTAAATTAAAAGCATTTTAAGTTATAGTGGATTAAGTTAGTTGAAGTTAAGTAAAGGAAATATACTCAACCGGGCTAAGGCGCGATTCCACCAAAGTCGAGTAGGTATAAAACCAGAGCAAATTATTTAATTTTACAAAAAACTTAATATATGTTATATCAATATATTATTCCAAGATTTTTCTCTATTCTTAATCTAAACATTAATACCACAGTATTCGGTGAAGTAAAAATACAACACATACAACGAAGTAAAAATATAATCTGCCATGATAATTAGGTGCTGTTAAGTGTTTATTTACTTTAGATTTACTCTCCAATTTTTATTTGACATTACAATCCAAGATTAGTTGAGTACTTACTCTAGGATATTTTTTATTTGGTCGAATCGGGCCTTAAATTTATGTAAGTGAATTTTTATAACGTAAATTGTAAGTAAATTACATACTCCTTTATTTAACGAGCATAAATTATGTTTAATAGTTTTCCTATGTAATTATTTCTTTTATTTAATAAGGTAATCATTGTTACAGGATGTATCGATAAATAGTATATCAATCAAAGGGAAGTATATTAATTAGTGTATTCAATAGAATATCGATCAATCGATATTGTATCGATAGGGTATCGACATTATCGATTGTCATTTTGATTATCGAAATCTACTAGTGCTGTAAATATAGACAGACAGGTCGTAGATCTTATCACCTTATACCTACAACTAAAGTTATCCTAATTTAGATGTGTATAAAGTCTACCTACCTCCGTTATAAATGTCAACTTGTAAAAGTAAGTTATAAATATAGCAGTATGATGTTAAAGTAATATAGTAACGGAATTTATACATTTTACTAACAAACGGACATTCACGATTAATGTTTTTCTAATAGCCAATATGAGTATTAGTGAACACAATCCATGCAACTGGTTCCATACAATTAATAGCCAATATGACTATATTAGTGAACACAATCCATGCAACTGGTTCCATGCAATTAATAGCCAATATGAGTATATTAGTGATTACAATCCATGCAACTGGTTCCGTGCAATTAATAGCCAATATGAGTATATTAGTGAACACAATCCATGCAACTGGTTCCATACAATTAATAGCCAATATGAGTATTAGTGAACACAATCCGTGCAACTGGTTCCATGCAATTAATAGCCAATATGAGTATATTAGCGAACACAATCCATGCAACTGGTTCCATACAATTAATAGCCAATATGAGTATTAGTGAACACAATCCATGCAACTGGTTCAGTATATTGTCAGTAAGTAGTAAGTAAAGTATAAAAATCAAAACTTGACTACAAATAGAAACTGATTTATAAGGTGGTAGTTAAAAGTTCAACCGGGGAGATACCACCGCCGCCCTTATAACCCGCCGTAAAGCTGTTCTTGTGTCGGTTGGAGGTGCGGTTGCTGGCTACACTTACAAGCGAGCCGAGTATATACTGAGATGCCTCACACGTCACAGATGCGGATTGCCTCAAAAGGAACTATGCATCTATACACGACATCAGGAGAGACTTTTAGACTTGTTTGAGGTTAGACGTAGACATACACGACCTGCAGAAGCCATTTGATATCAGATGGATTCTTTATGTGAGGAGAGCAGCAAACGAGCCTGCAAACCACCTGACGATAAGTAGCCGCAGCGCATAGACATCCGCGTACAACCACAAACACGGCCGAAATCCCACCTGAGCTCGAACGTAGATGCGTTGCCACTCCTGAGGACTAAGATGGTCGACTCGCTTCAAAGTACCGCCGCACCTCTTCAACCGAATCACAAGTAATGCTTTACGGTGGATTAAGAGGGCGCCGGTGGTAGCTCCCCGGTCGAACTGTTGTTTTGTTTTGGACTGTGCGCTACTTTACCAATATAAAAAATAAAATGTTGCATATAAGCGTGTAAGCTTATATTCCGTATGCAAAACAGTTTAACGTTAGTATTATATAAGATATAAAGTAAGGTTTATTTAGAAGACAATGACAAACGAGCTACTTAACTAACTTTAGAAGACACAATAGTACTTTTTCTTAATAGTTTAACTAAGATTAATACTTACTAAGTTACAGAGAAAGTATTTTTATAATTAAGATATTTTTTTCGTGTAAGTTTTTTATGTTTAATTTAAGAATTATTCTTAATTAACATTAATGGGTGCCATAAAAACGCTTTTTCTATTTTAATTTTATAAGACATACTTACGTAAAGTTTGCCGAAGACTAAAATAAATTAAGAACTGTTTTTTTGTGTTTTTTTTTATTTCGTGTGTGTTATTTATTTCGTTTTTTTTTTCTTCTCAAGATTTTTCTTCTATCTCTTGTTTTTTTTTGGTGGACGAGTCATAACGATAACCATAATGAATTTGAGACCGACGCCACGTAAATTCGTTGTTCGACCGCAGAGGTACCACCGCCACCCTCATAATCAATGAAGCAACTCTTGTGTTCTATTAGAGTGGTGCTGTTGCCGGCTACACTTACAAGCGAGGCGACGATCTTAGTCCTTATGCGTAGCAACGCATGTACGGACGATCTCAGATTGAACTTCAGTCTTCTGAAATGGGACCTCGATGTCCATGGGCTGCACCGAGTACTTTACATCAGGTGGCCGGCATGCTCGTTGGCTACTCTTCTCATATCGCTTATATAGCTATTATAGCAATTTATTGCCACATGTACATTTTAGTTAATTTTACATAAAAATCAAATATTATCGGATTATCTAAAGAATACTAAGACTTTATTTTGGCAGTAATATTAAATAGTTAATGGTATCAGGAGTTACTTTGCGGAAATTCATGCTATTAAGCATGCACTATGTCCACCCTATGCTTTGAAATATATACCATTTTACATTGTGGTGGCAGATTGTTGCAAAGGAGTTTTAACAACAACTTAATGATAATATTAAATGTCTTCTCATTACAAAATCTAGTGCTGTGCCATTTTTCCGTTCCTTGTATAAATTACAAACTTCATACATCTACATAGGTAGTATAAATATGTTGGACACTTTCTCAGCGGCGTCCAACACTGATGTGTATGCGCGGTGCAAGGCGCTTGCGGTTCGTACACGCCTGTATTATACGCATAAATCTGTATGAATTTCGGACGAACAAATGTGCTGTGTTTACATCGATGCTACAAAACTGGGAGCGGTAAATGATACACAGATGCTAAAAAATTAGATGATATTTCAGTGAATTGTGAGCGCACCTTCAGTCTGGTGAAAAAAGCTCCAGCTTAGTGCCGCCCGCAACTCTGACCCAATCCAGAACATAAGTGCTGCAGTCAAAGTGTTAAAATATGCCAATATATACTTACATGAATGATATATTACAAAAAATAGAGAAAAGATTTTACTCCATAATCATTATGTTGGTATCAAACGAAGGCATTTCAATATACAGTTTAGTATAAATACGTTTAAAATTTATTGTCAATGCATTATGGGCACTAACTCCCTTTACATCGTGTTGGTTAAGCATTTATTACAATTAGTATTAAGATTTTCATTATTGTAATTAAAATGTGCAAATATATACTTACAGAATTGATATATTACAAAAAAGTAAAGAGAAAGACTTCATAATCATATTGTTGGTATCAAACGAAGGTATTTCAAGATACAGCTTAGTATAAATACGTTTAAAATTTATTGTCAATGCATTATGGGCACTAACTCCCTTTACATCGTGTAGTTTAATTTATTATAATTAGTATTAAGATTTTCATTATTGTAATTAAAATGTAGAAATATATACTTACAGAATTAATATATTACAAAAAAATAAAGAGAAAGATTCCATAATCATTATGTTGGTATCAAACGAAGGCATTTCAACGAGAGCTTTGAGATCTCATTTGCAATGAGAGCGTCGCAATGAGATATTTTAATGCAAACCCTGTAAGTACCGGTGCACTTACCCGATATGGAAATTGTCACAGAATTCGCATTAAATTAAAACGGTTTTTAGGATGTGTCACTTTATTATTTTATACTTAATATTTGGTTACGAAATCATTATATCGCTCACATAATTATTCGTAATAGTCACAGTACAAATATATTGTACAAAAGTACAGAAATATAGCATGTTTAAACATATACAAAAAAATTATACGTGTTTATGATATTTAGCTGTTTGAAATATATGAATTTAAACAGTTTAGCCGTGATCACGAGCCTTGCAACTGATTCCAAATATCCGCATCTAAAATCGTTGATAGTGATGTTATATGATATATGTTATATGATATATGTCAGATACATATTTGAAAGTTTATAATTGGTACAACGAAAATATTCGTAATAGATCAAGACATTCATTATTTTTATCAAAATAAATTCAAATTTTTACTTTAAACTTGCAAATAATACTTTTTCATATGTTACTTATATCAATGAAACCCTTAAAAGTAATCATAATAAAACCTAACCTAAACAAGCTAAAGGGATCTATGCCCATGCGACAAGGTGCCCAGAACGCTAGCAGCATTGTCGCGTTGGATAGGGATTACAATTCTCCGTGCGAGATATGAACCACCCTTCTTGTCAGCAAGCGGACAATACATTAGTTTAGAAAATGTATATGGTTACCTTCGTGTTGCCCATCTACTTGTTCCCTTGGCTAAGTTATAAAAAAGTCATGTATTTGCTTTTCATTAAACACGACATGTTACAGTAGCTCTACATATGATGCAATCGACTGTATGTACTATGTAGATACATAATTTGCATTGATTTTTGCAAAATTAATTACAATCAAAAGCAATTAGCGCTAATTACCCGTTTGTTTGGGACGTAAACAATAATTTACTACTAAAATTAATATCTCGGACGGTCTATTAACACGGTACGAGTGAAAGGGCGGGAGCTTTGACGTTGGAGCAAAGCTTAGGGTCAAACCTCAAAATTGTAATTCGATAGCATTAGTCTATGGGTCAGGAAAAAAATTGTCCATATTTTTTACAGGAAACACCTCGTAGGAAAAGTTATGTTCATTCAAAACAATGTTCAATCCATTTACACCAAAAATATGATAGTACTAAAATACATAAAAAGATTAAATCAAGTGGTACAAATAATGTATTCAAGAACAATAACACAAATAAAATAATTTAATACAATACAACATAATGAAACGATACGTATGCAACGCAGCGCAACGCAACACACCGCAATGTAACGCATCGCAACGAAACGTAATGCGGCGCAACGGAACGCAACGCACCATAACGCATCGCAACGAAACGCAATGCAGCGCAGCGAAACGAAACGCAACATAATATAATACAACAAAATCTATACAATTTGTACACAAGGCGGTTTTATCGCTAAATAGCGATCTGTACAAGACAACCTTCGTGTGGGAGTGTAGAAAAGAGAAGTAAATAGGGTAGGGCACATTATTATTATCAAATTTACTGTGTTGTATAAATATGCATACATTTTATATTTACATTTGTAATAAATATATACTGATCGTTATAACATGTAACACATGTATGACTATTTATGTATGTATATTTGAATATATGAAAGAATATAAAATTATGTTTTAAAATAGTGGTATTTGTTTCATCCCTTAAAAAAATTATACTTACTTAACTTTGCTACCTAGGAACTGTTGCTTGTACATACTCTTTTTTCACCGTAGGTATGGCATAAACAACGATAGCCACTCACTGAACAAAAGCTGCCTTAAAGCTTCACGTAACACCTCTCTGAAACATTTTACGAGTTGTTATTTAAGAGCGAACTGGTTATGAAAATTTGTGGCTGACTCATAGTCTACACGGAGAGGCTGTAAATTATATTGTTCATGTTAGGGATGTTGACTGTACTAAAGTTGTAATATTTTGCTTCAATGCTATTGCTAACCGTACCTAACCAAGTGTTATCGTATCAATCTTGTGGAATGCAAAAATCTTTACATATAATTCTTCAGTGCGTATGTATGTCACTGAACTCTTCCTAAGCGGCTGGACTTCAGGTGGATCCGAGAATGGTTTAGATTCTCAATTGGACTCAATTACACAGGAATCTGATGCAAAGCTGATATTTCTGAACTTGGGTCCAGTAGAACCTGGCATGTTTTCTGCAAAAATGAATTATAGATTTTTAGAGCGGGACAACGTCCGCTGAGCCCACTAATACACATATAGACATAGTGTGATAGGTAAAACGTTTGTTTGAATAGAATAATGTGACATTTTTTTAACCAACCAATTTCGTTAAACCAAGCGATTAAAACTTCAAGAAACTATAAAATCTATAAATTTGAAGTGTTTTTTTTATTATTATGATAGAGTACGAAACGGGCATGCAGGCCACCTGATGTTAAGTGGTCACTGCAGCCCATGGACAACCACGTCCTATCCCAAATAGAACAGAAGTTCTATTTAAGGATGGACGCGGATGCGTTCCTCTTGAGGACTAAGATGGTCGCCTCCAATAATGTGTAT
>DWON01002067.1:0-21881 GCA_018251015.1 Phocides pigmalion okeechobee
AGGTAGCACTGCCGCCCTCATAATCCGCCATAAAGTATTACTTGTGTTTTTGTTGAAGGGGTGCGGTTGCCGGCTACACTTTGAAACGAGGCGGCCGTCTTAGTCCTCAGGAGTAGCAACGCATCTACGTTCGAGCTCAGATAGAATGCGACTACTGCACATCAGGTGGTTTGCATGCTCGTTTGCTACTCTTCTCACATAAAAAAATCTCCGCGCATGAACTCACCGACATAGTTTTACAGTTATCAACGTGCTCTAAGAATCAGGACAGCCAAAATTTTGCTACTGACGGTCACCCATCCAATTCCCGACCGCACTTGACATTGCTTCACTTTAGCAAAATATGCATGATCTATACAAGCCACATACCTAAATAGAATCCATACATCCAAAGAAACTTATAAAATCGGTACCAAATACAAAATTCTTTCTTTCCTCACTTAAAAGACAGTTACCCTGATTGCTGTTTGATCAGACAGGTGGGTGTAATGTCTCGTCTACCAAGATAAGTAAATATATACCGTACATATTCATATTATTTTTACTATGGAAAAACTAGTATTTCTTTAACTTGATACATAATATTCATTGTAATCATTTATGTAGCCTTAGGAACTGTCTTCATAAATACAGTGCCTTAAGGTTGAGTGACAGAAAATGGTTTTAGGATTAAGTCTGACTTTTGTTCTTATACATTTTGTATGGTTCATATAAATAACAAATAATTGAATAACGTTACTTTCGTATATCGTAAACGTTAAGGGAAATTGCTGGAATTCTGTAACATTATTTTAGTTTCATCTCAACTATCTAAATGTATTTTTTGGATACTAGAAACTGTAATACGTAAATAAAAGCTATACAGAAATTGATTAAGCCGTTTTTAAGATTAGCGCTCACAAATTTACAGCCAAACCCGTAAAAAGACAAAAATACTAACAGTCTTTTTTTTAGGTTTGTGACGTTCATAAAGGCGCTTAAAAATAGTTTTTCTCATACATCTTCTGGAAACTCTTCCTGAGGATTGAGATGGTGGCCTTTTTGTTTCTAGATGTGGAAATTATCAAATGATCCCCTCCGCCCAGGGCTACGACGAAGGCGTATGTCAGACATTTACTGACTAAATCCACACCCAAGTTCCTGGTGAGCCATTAGGTGCCGGAGGCCGCGGGACCCCGAATGGACAAATACCGCGACCCCAGCTGGCGTCCGTCCGCCATTACGCACCCTACCGAAGATAAAATGGTTGCCTCGCTTGCAAATATATCCAGCAACTACACCTCTCCAACTGAAACACCATGGTTGTTTTACGACGAATTGCTGTTGTACCCTAGGCATACCTAATTCTACTACTCAGTATGGTACTAATGTTACAACTTAGTAATATACATATATCTGTGGCGTCACTTTGTGGAGAGCATTAGAGAATGTAAGTCAACTTAAGTAAAAATAACTTAATATCAATTCAAGTAGAGAATAAAAGAAATAAAAATCGCATTATGCATAAAATCCTTTTTCAAATTGATTCCTAACAAAATTTTCGTAACACTGAAATTACTCAACAACAAAAGGCAATATCACCCATCGATCCCTTCCATATCTTCCGTCTTTATTTCCATTCAATTCCCATCCACTTTCCTCGTCCCATAGCTTCCTCAAACGTTCCATTACTCCCCTCAACCGTTGAATCAGATATATGAAGTTGGTCGCCTGTTCCACAATCTCTGTAACAAATTGCAGTTTCCGATCGATAGCCGATCTCATGCATCTTGGGTTTCAAGAAAGGGAATCCGTTTTATACATTTGCTACGATTGGCCAAAGCATAACATCTTCATAACACAGAAATTTGTTCTCGTATATTGTCACTTAGTAGTAAAGTACTTCTTAAAGGTCAAAAATATTTTCGTTTCTTTTTGTACCTGTTTATTCCTGTCAACCATCTTCCTGTTCATTTTTTATTTATTTATTTTTGATAGTTATTTCGCAGATTTTTTTGTACTTGTTTAACTTCGACAACTATTTTCCTTTCATGTTTCACTATTAATTCTAAACAGCTATTTTCTAATTTTTACTACTTCTTAGTTGTTGACAGTTATTTTATAGATACTTTTATACCCGGTCAATCTTGCCAAATATTTTGCCGTTTATTTCTGTGCCTGTTTATTTTTGATAATTATCTTACTAATATTTTTTGTACTCTCTTAACTTTCACAACTATGTTTCGTTCTATTTTTTCTTGTTATTTAAAATTATTTCATAGATTTTTTGTAACTGTTAATATCTGTCAACAATTATATCGCTCTTTTTTTATCTGTTGATTTGTGACCGCTTTTTTTAAAAAACAGTTTTGTAGCCAATATTTTTGTCACTAGCCTTTTGTTCCTTCTTGACAAGTATTTTACAATTCATTTTTGATCTGATCGTTCTTGACAGCTGTGTTACAAATAATATTTTTTATCTTTTCATACTTAGTAAGTATTTTACAGTAGCTTGTACATCTGTTCATTGTTGATAACTACTACATTTTTAGTTTTTATTGTTATTCTATATTATTTATTTTGCATAGAAAATTGCGATCGCTATTCAGCGTGGAATGCGACCAGCGTTCTTGGCACCATGCCGCTAGTACACCGTTTAGGTTAGGCTTTTACTATAATCAGATATTTTTTGTTAGATTTTGTTGATTTGTAATTAAGTTCTCAGTTTCATTAAAATGTTCTTATTTTCAAATCAAAATTTCCCGACACACTCCATTTACAGTACCGGAGTAATTTTGCAATTAATCATTTTTCATTTTTAACAGAAACATCAAAGTACCCCTTTCACTTCTAATTATAAATTAATTCTTTCAGTCTGTGCGAAATGCGATCACCATGACAAATGACTACGCGACTAATGACCATATTAGACTAATGACTATATCTTTCAACACTACCTGATTGTTACATAGATGTTTTTTTATATGAGAAGAGTAGCAAACGAGCATGCGAATCTGATGTTAAGTATCATCAGCCTGTAGATATCCACGTATAATCAGAAACACGACTGAAATCCTATCTGAGCTCGAACGTAGATACGTTGCTACTCCTGAGGACTAAGATGGCTCGCTTCAAAGTGTAGTCAGGAACCGCACCTCTTCAACCGAAACACAAGTAATGCTTTACGGCGGATTATGAAAGCCCTATCGCATATTGTTACTTTTAATACAGAACCCAAAGTACATTTCTCTGTTATAATTATAAATTAGCTTAGTAATTACGTGGTGGCGGCTGCGCGGAATGCTATTTCTATGACAAATGACTGCGGGACTAATGACCGTATTTTTACATCGGAACGAAATAATTTATGACCTTTTTTCTCGTTTACAGATTTATTTGCGTTTCGCTTGATTGCGAATCGATTTAAAATGACGTAGGCAGTGAGATCGGAATACACAGTTCTACGCTTGGCACTTCAACTTTACAGCTTGGCGACCATCTTAGTCCTCAGGAGTAGCAACGCATCTATGTTCGCGCTCAGATAGGATTTTAGTCATATTTGTGATTGTACATGGATGTCTATGGACTGCGACTACTTACCACTTACTTAATTTTTTACTTACTTACTTTGCTGGATACATATTAATGGAGGCGACCATCTTGGTCCTTAATAGTAGGGATGCTTCCGCGTCCATACTTAACTAGAACTTCTGTTGTATTTGAGATTGGACGTGGTTGTTCATGGGCTGCAGTGACCACTTAACATTAGGTGGCCTGCATGCCCGTTTCTTACTCTTTCAATATAAACAAAAACCATCAGGTGGTTTGCATGCTCGTTTGCTACTCTTCTCATTAAAAAAAAATACAAACGCTGGGGTCCGCCAGGCGGGCCGATGTCAGAGGATCACGGTTGTCCAATTGGGATCCCGTAGCCTCGAGAATTTTAAGGACTAAGCAGGAACAGGGTGTACTTTTAGTTGGTATATCTGACAAACCCGTTCGTCCCGATCCGGGGCGAAGGGAAGTATTTGATGATTTCCACATGCAGAACAAAAAAATAAATATTTTAGAAAAGTTTTAAGGTACCGAAAGATAGATAAAACTTTCAAAATGCAATCTGGTTATTACAGTTTCAATTGAACTTTCACTGGCAAATAGCTAATGTTATGAGTAACTAATGCTACCTTTGTTTTAGAACACGTAAACGAAGTCACGGCCATAGCTAGTTTCATATACAATATAAGTACAGAAAAGGTTGTAATCGTTTCACGTTGAAGCCTTTTCTAATGGGAGAAATGTATGGCAGGTTAGAGCATAACCTCAGTGAACCGTAAATGAACGACAAAATTAAGGCACCTTGAACGCGGCCGAGATTTAGATGGGTGACCGCTGGTAGCAAAAATTCAATTTCATATACTATACAAGTACAGTTAAGGCTCTAATAGTAAGACGCTTAAGGCGTTTCTACCGGCGAACTGTACGGCGCGTCACCTCGTTCTAGGCCTAATTAAAATGTACATACTCCGCTTTGACGCCATAACTCACGGTAAATGTTTGAACATGCTAATACGTAATTACTTCTATAATGCCAGTCACATGGCTCTTGTTACCGTAATTGGTTGGCTGAGCGGTTAAGTAACTCGATATTAAACGGGAGACATGCATGGTAGACCGTAGTCTCGCTGGACCGTAAATGAAAGACAAAGTTAAGGTACTCCAAGCGCGGTCTGGATTTAGATGGGTGACCACTGGTGTCAAATCTTAAATTGCATATACTATTCAAGTACAGTCAACGCTCGAATAGTAAAACGCTTAAGTCTTTTCATGGGTGGCCTGCTTAAGGCGTTTTACTCCGTTTTCGGCCTAACGTACTTTGCCTCGCTGGATCATAAATGAAAAATAAAGTTAAGACACCTTGAGCGCAGCAAAGATTTAAATGGGTGACCGCTAGTATTATTTTTTTCAAACACATGTATATCAGGGTTGACTTGAATGGGTTCACATTAACACAATATTTTTTCGTATTACAGGGTATGTTTATCTAGACAGTAAAAGAGAGACAAAGTTAAGGCAGCTCGGGTGTGGTTGAGATTTGGATGGGTGGACGCTAGTGTTATTCTTTTTTCCTTCTAGACTTCATGCATCTTTAAAAACTCAGACATGCTGTTTTATTTCAGATGTCTTCCTTCACCGTCAAGCCAAGTGCTAATTTCTAATACGGCATATAAGTTTTGAATATCTGAGATGGTATTCTAACCCTTGTTTCTATGACTATAAAGTACACTTAGGTAACCGTAATATTCATTATAACTGTGTGTTTTGGATTTTTGCAACTAAGCATTTTCCTTTTTCAATATTATTATTATTTATTATTACTAAATTCTGTCTTTAGAGCTCAAAATGGACGGACAGAACTTTCATTTGAGAGAATAAGTGTCGTAGTTTTTTAATAAAAGTCGTTATAATTGTAGTTGACTTTTATAAAAAGATATTATTTGGAAGCCTTATAACCGTACATGTTACCAACATATAACAGACAGACTCCTCGTGTGAGATGTCAAGATCATAACCACTAGGCTATCACTAACTTCGATTTTAAATAAAGATCATTCTCTACAATCTCCTTTACGCCCTAAAGCTCCGCCCTAAACTTAAATTCTTACAAGTCTACATCGACGTGACATTTTCCCGTTCATTGTCTTTCAGTCTTATGTAACTTAATGAAGCCCGGAAAACTCATTGGCCTATTCAGGGCTGATCCAAATTGACGAATTTTAAGGAATTGAATGCTAACATCCATACGGTAAGCCGATAAAGATGTTAGAATATTATCATAATAGAATGTTGTCATAAAAAATCTGAAACTATATTTTTTACTAAATAGGTGAATATATGTATTCGTGATTTAAATTCTTGCTCTAAATTTCTTAATCTGCTTGTAATATAAAATTTATTATTACAATAAAATTATTAAGAATTTTAAATCATCGTATAAAATAGTCGCTTCTCTCTGTCTGTGCGTTTAGATCTTTTAAAATACGCAACTGATTTTAAAGCGGTTTTCATCAACAGACTGCAGATAAAAGCCAAAGTTTTCAAAGATTTGTAATGTGATATGACTATAAACTCATGATTATTTTTTTATTTTTGATTGCCGATATTTCGAAGCAGTTGCATGCCTCGTAGTTACGTCTAAACAGACGATGCAAATGATTCGAAATAGCTGCAAACAAAAATCAATGATTGTTAATCGTGAGTACTCGGTACTTAAAATGTATTTATAAATAAAAAAATGTAGAAATTCCGCTATAATATAAGTTTAAAATCATATGTGCCTTGTCATAGACTCTAACACGACTATATATATGTTATATATTATATTATTCACATATTTTATATCTGAGCGGCAACCCTGCCTGTACCAAGCCCTCACATTCAACACACGAGTTGAAGACCTTCAAAAATTCAGGTTAAAAGCGAACACGACACAAGTTTCATAACAAAAGCGATTTTTGGCGCGGCACGTGCCAGCCTAATAAACTTTTCACAATTTTCAGTATTAACTGCATTTTTTACCGTTCCAACTCGAATCGCTCGCCACATCGCATGATCGCTGATTGCAATTAACGTTCTCAATATCTCCACGGTGTCAGCCCGACTGTTGCCCATTTCAACGGCTCGAATTGCTTTATTTTTTTTTACGTTACCCAAGGCATAAGGTGAAAGCGATTACTCGTAGCTTTCGACTCGTAGCCTCGTAGATATTACGTAGCAACTCTCTCGTAGCTTAGCGTAGCGACCAAAACCCCGTTTTCTGTTTTTGACGCAAATTTATATAAGAATTATTGTTAGGGAAGTTAAATTATTTAGTAAACATAAAGACACTCATTCTTAAGTTATCAAATGCTAGAAATACACAAGCAATCGTAATAATTCAAATATTATTTAAACTAAATCAGGATACCCTACCCCCATATGCCATAAACCTTAATAAGAAACAGTTTAAATTTCAAAGTTAAAGCTTCACAAAAAATATATTTTCAAAACAATTGCATTTTTTTTTTCAAAACATGTGTCAAGATTTCAATTATACAAATAATATTAGCCTTTGATATGTGATACAATAATAAATGTAACTCGTGTTGGGAGGTAAAACTACCGGGGAAATATTGAAGATAGCTTTTTAAAATAAATATTTCATATACCTTATTAAAATAACTATTTAACATAACTTATTTTAAAGGTGGTAGAGCCATTAGAGCTCGCCCGGGGCGGTACCACCGCTACCCTCATTACCCGCCGTAGAGCAACATGTTCTTCATGTATTGTGTTTTGGTTGGGGTGGTGTGGTTGCCGGATGCACATTGTTGTAGGCGACCGTCTTGGTCTTCAGGAGTAGGAACCATTCGGCGTCTATCATTAAATAGAACTTCTGTTCTATTTGAGATTAGACGTGGTTGTCCATGGGCTGCAGTGACCACTTAAAATCAGGTGGCCTGCATGCCCATTTCTTGTTCTTTCATTATAAAAAAAAACTATTTAAAATAACTATTTAGCATAACTAGCTATAAGGTGTAAGATATTAGCTATTTACAATAACGATTTAAATAACTACATATTTAACATAACTATTTGAAACAGTCTTTTAGAATAACTTTGTTTTTTATGTGAGAAGAGTAGCAAACGAACATGCAAACAATCTGATGTTAAATAGTCGCAGCCCATAGACATCTACGTACAAACACGACTGAAATCCTATCTAAGCTGGAACGTAGATGTGTTGCTACTCCTGGGACTGAGATGGTCGTCTCGCTTCAAAGTGTAGCCAGCAACCGTTTGTTGTATAAAATAACTATTTATCATAACTATTTAAAAATAACTAAATAAACAAATAAACGCTAAACGAGAACAATTAAACAAACATTCCGTGCACCACAGCAAAACGCGACTCTACAGACCATTTCGTGTACTGCTCGCATAATTTACTCGCTCGATTGATATATTTATTTGCTATTTCACAAGTTCCGTAGGCGTTCTATCGGCAGTAATTTCAACGTTTTTAAACGATAAATACTGACCCGAAATGTAAAATTGTAAGGCATTGGTAGATTTACGGTGTATGCAAACTAGAGCAATTTGTTTGTACGTAAAATGTTACGTGTTTCTAAATCATTTGGATTGTAAACACATAATTAAAAATGTTTCTTAAATGTGCGTATAATGTTACATGTTTCCAAATGATTTGGAATCTAAACACATCATTTGAACATTTGTTCGTTGAATGCACGTAAAATGTTACGTGTTTCCGAATAACTTGTAGTGTAAACACATAATTTTGAACATTCGTTCGTTGAGTGTACATAAATGTTATGTGTTTCCGAATAACTTGTATTGTAAATACATAATTTTGAACATTTGTTCGTTGAATGCACGTAAAATTTTAGGTGTTTCCAAATGATTTTGATTGTAAACACATAATTTTGAAAAATTGTTTTAAATTTAAGTACTGAATTATGAGTTTATATATTTGCGAGCACCGTTTTTCTATAAATAAAAAAATAAATTGTACCTAACCAAATGCCTAAATACCTAAATAATTATACTTGCCTTCAAATTATTTTACTTTTCGTTACTTTTACGTTACTTTGAGCACAATTTCTTGTTATAGAAAAATGGAATCATTAAAAATGGTATAAGTTTTGCATTTGAAACCTTGATGTTAGGACATAGGACAGATCGAGAATTTAAGCTTTTTAAAATGACAACAAATTGATTCTCACAACGTTATCATGCTATTTCTTACTAAAAACTGGTATTTTTGAGGAGATCAATACATCACTCGACTACATTTTACACTTCACTCGAATATAAAATATCGTCAACTATGTTTCTATCTTTAGAAGAATTATCTCTTCAACCGTTAGATCTTCTCATTAATCGTTAACTCGTAGCAGTCTGTTTAAGTCAGCAGATAGTCTCGCTGACAGACAGACAGACAAAAACAACATTGAAAATGTAAGTAACATCAAATATTTTAATAGGTATTAAAATAATGAAAATCTTAAAACTAATTATAATAGAAGCCTAACCTAAGCAATCAATAGACAATCGGTGCCAATGCGGCATGGTGCTCAAAAATTAAATATTAGAATATAAGAAAGACTAATTAGTTTGTATTATTAAATATTACTTTAAAAAGTAATCTTTTACATATAAAAGATTACTTCTAAGATAACGCTACAAATGACTGCTCCAGTCTGAACACAGCATAAGCATCGGCGGATTTATTAGTGCTTGATCATGCGATATGCGGATTGCGGCGGTTGCATGCAATTCCGTAAACTTTTTGTTAATGTTCCAAAACCCCTCATTAGTTCTGTGTTCCGTTGTAAAGTTTGAGAAACTTTGCACCCTGCGTTGATAATTTTTGAGGCAGTGATTGTATCGCGGTATATACATAGATAATCATAATACCTAATCCGCGGTAAAGCATTACTTGTGTTTCGATTGCAGAGGTGCGGTTACCGGCTACACTTTGAAACGAGACCATCTTAGTCCTCAGGAGTAGCAACGCATCTACGTTCGAGCTCAGATAGGATTTCGGTCGTGCTTGTGGTTGTTCGCGGATGTCTTGACGCTGCGGCCACTTAACATCAGTTGGTTTGCATGCTCGTTTGCTTTTCTTCTCGAGTGGGTAGTAGTTTACTGACCTGCGAAAAGAGTTCTGTAAAGAATCTATAATACTTTGAATAAAAAGATTGTGATTTTGATTTTTAATCTGTGTATTAAAAATCAAAACCAAATTCAGAATCAAAACTTAATAAATAGAAGAAAACAACAAAATTGAGAACGACTGTCAATCATTTAAATTTTAAATGAACTACTGTATCTCATATAAATATGACGTTGTCGTTAATTATTCAACTTTTCGGCAAGATTTAATAGGTGGCGGAATAACAATTCTCCGCTAATTGTGAATATTCAGAGTCCGTTTTAATATTCAGACTCCCGAAATTCCGATGTATCAATTTATTTGAAGTATGCGATACTAGAACAGATTTTTATGCGCTACTCTTAATATTCATGTTTCTTAGATTTGATAAATTTATGCTTCCGATATCTTTTTTTATATGACTCTAGCGACCCGGCGCAGTTTCGCTCGGGTAATAGTTTACATTTACTTACATTATTTTTCTTTCATACATGCATCCAGTCATTATCTAGTTGCAAAAACTAACAATTACAAACCTCCGTTTCGAATGACGTCTAAATTACTATATTGAATTTAACAATTGAATTTCTCGCCCAATTTACAAAAAAAAGTTATTATTCACCAAAGCCTTCGTCAGGAATAATTACATTTATTGTTGAAAACTGTGAGAAAATCCGTCCAGTACTTTTTGAGTTTATCGCAGACAGACAGACAGACACTGCGGAAGACTTTGTTTTATAATATAATATATATTTATAGAAGAGTAGGGATAAATAAAAGGTAGATAATAAAGTATTTGATGATAAGTCAAATAAAACTATCCACAATAAAAGCTTAACCTAAACAATCTAAAGTGAGTCCGTGCCCATGCGGCACAGTGCTAATAAGGTTAGCTGCATTATTTTGTTGAATAGCAATCGCAATTCTCTGCGTGAGATATGAACTAACTTGTAATGTGCGGCGTTGATCAAACTTGGGACTAATTGTTTGAAACACTTTTTGGCACTCCGACCCCACAGATCAAAGGTTTTAAAGCCAAGCGAAACAAACACGTAATCACTGCTAAGTGGAATATTTGCACCGCTTGACGTCTTCTACAGCCTCCGCCGAAGTTCCAGTCTTATCTATTTATGTCTTTTATATATCGTTATATTTTCAAATTGATTTAACACAAGTTATTATATACGTGACCGACTTCTCACCATTTTTTAATGTGAGAAAAGTAGCAAAGGAGCTTTAAAACCAAGTGCAATCCACGTACAACCACAAACAGGACTGAAATCCTATCTGAGCTCGAACGTAGATACGTTGATAATCCTTAGGACTAAGATGGTCCCCTCGCTTCAAAGTATAACCGACAACCGCACCTCTCCAATCGAAACACAAGTAATGCTTTACGGCGGATTATGAGAGCGGTGATACCTATCCGTTCGACCTATGGTTCACCCACCTTTAAATTCAACCATATTAACGTACAATATAAAATATGGTCCAGCGTTAGACAGGAAAAAGAGGTTTTAAATCGGAATTTAAATGTGTTTACAGCATATTTTAAACTGATATTATCGCGGAATCTATACATTATATTATATAGCGGGTACTCACGATTAACGCTTTTTGAGTTTAAATTGCCGATATTTCGACCACGTGACCACGATCCATGCCATTAGTTCGAAAACTCGGCAATTAAAATAAAAAATCGTGAGTACCGGTTATTAACATAATGTCTC
Source organism: Phocides pigmalion okeechobee (assembly GCA_018251015.1). Taxonomy (NCBI): domain Eukaryota; kingdom Metazoa; phylum Arthropoda; class Insecta; order Lepidoptera; family Hesperiidae; genus Phocides; species Phocides pigmalion. Next base: position 11,422 of record DWON01002067.1, read on the forward strand.
TTTACAGCCTATTCCACACGTTCCTCTAATTAAACATCTCTCCCAACGAACATCGAACAAAAGCATCTTCGATTTTCACAAAAAGGCAAGACACAGAACAAAGCGTTCACAATAATTCAAAATGAAACGACACTAATTAAAACCAGAAATCGACAATTGATGAAATTTCCCGCGTAATTAATCGACGGAAGTCGGCGCTTGTAAAGTGGACTCGAACTTTTTAATCCCGGACGCTATAAAGGGGATTCCGGACTATTTGTCAAGTAAACGAGGCGAGGCAACGATTTTCAAAATTATTTGTCCGAAGACTTGTCTTTTTCTTTAGTAATACATTTTGTTCGTGGTGTTGGCCTCGATTTTTTGTTATGCATACAATATATACGAGTATCTTGAAGGAATTAACTGGATTAATTAACGATTGAGTAATTAACGGTTGGTATATTAACAGCCATTTAACGAAATTGCAAACAGAGATGTCGATGCTCCCGATTTGCAAAAATATATTATGCAATAATTTCTGCAAAGTTGAAAACAAAATAATGTTCAGAATCATATTTCAAAATATAGGCTACTGTAGTTTTAGTTAACGAATATATATGTCGGAGCGAAACCGCATATTAAAGAAAACGCGTTGCCGGAAATGTTGTTTTAATTAGTTTAATGATTGAAAATTGCCCGCTCAAGCCGTCGCATAGTTCGGATTTCTCTACGACAACGTTACGCTGCCCGAGCAATATACGAAGATAATCAAATATTCTTGAAGTTTTCTTTGGAATGTCTGAGCATGAGTCTTCAAGTCAACAATTGTGACGTCAGATATGCTTACATCACACCATCTCTCCGAAATATAGTATTTCACAAAACATATTTTGTAAAATACCTTCATGCCACTTAAGTAGATTTTTTTAAATGTAAAGAGCTGCTTAAATTAGTTTAAATTGACACTAGAAAAATTCTTTGCTACATTTATTTATAATTAAGTAACTGGAGACCAGTAATACGGTATCTTGATCTTCAGGAGTACAACGCTTCTGTAATTAATTCGTGTTCTGGTGTTAATTAGAAATGTTCATAGGTTTTAGTCTTGTTTGAGGTTATCCATGGGCTGCAGTGTGTACTTAACACTTTGACTGCGGCGCTATAACATAAATTATGTCGGGTCAGCGTTGCGGGAGGCGGCACGAAGCTGGAGTTTATTTCTTTAAACTGAAAATGCGCTGACAGTTTACTGAAACATTGTATTTTAGCATCTGTGTATCATCTACGTAGACAGACGTAATGTCCGTTAGTCTTGTAGCGCCGACGTATACATAGCACTTTCGTTCGCCATAATCCATACTGATTTGTCCGAACACAAGTGTGTACGAGCCGCAAGCGCGTTGCGCCGCGCATTACACAGGAGTGTTATAATCTGATGGACTGCATACCCATTCGCTACTCTTGTCACATAAAAATAAATAAAAAGGTAAACAACAGTGAACAACAGTTTACTTACGAACGGCTATTAAGTTTACGTCACTCCGAACGAGTTCAAAGTTTATCCGTAAAAGGCAGAGAAAAGCTAAAAGGTTTATTTTAACTATCAGTAAACATACTAAAATGCCGGTAATAGTATAAGACTTTCTATGTAATATAATATTATTATTTCTCGGCAATACATACATTTTTGAGATATAATTTCGTAAGCAAAACAGTTGTTTAAGATATTTTTTACTAAAAATCCTGTGGGTCGATGAAATTATATCCTCACTGAATAAATAACACTCTGATGAAATTTTTGATTGGTTGAACTAAGTACCAATCTGTACTCGGTCAGCGGAGTGGACTATAACCCTACCCTTCTTATTACTCAGAATGAGGCCTACTTTCAAGGAGACGTACCTAAACAATGGGACAGTAATGGTTCGGCGATGACGACCGACAGCTAGTCTAAGATAAAAAAATAAGTTAGTCCTTAACTAAGGGACAACACGCGTGGTGCAATGATAACCTTACCGGTATGACAGGCAGAGGGTTTTGGGTTCGATACTCGGCCAAATAAATACCTCAATGATGAATTAACATTGCTATTCTGGATTTGAGTGTTTTGTCTCTGTGTGTGTCCATCGTAACCATTACACAGAGAATCGTAGTGTAAGGATATGAATACTCATGTTTATACAAAAAAGTTTTTTTAACCGTTGACTACGACACTAATATATATGATCGGGTCAGCGTTGCGGAAGGCGGCACTAAACTAGAGCTTATTTCTCTAGACTGAAGATGCACCGAAAATTTACTGAAATATTATATTTTTTATCATCCGTGTAGCATCTACGAATACACAAACGTAATGTCCCCCCCCCGGTTTTATAACGCCGACGTAAACATAGCAATTGTGTTCGCCCGTAATCCATACCGATTTGTACGTATGTACAACATAGGTGCGTACAAGCCGCAAGCGCGTTACACAGCTTTGTTACGCCGTTCTACGCACAACACAGTTGTGTAGGAGCCGTAAGCGCACTGTGCCGCGCAAAACATAGTGTTACGCCGCAGGGAGAGTGTTAAGTGGCTAGTCTTACCCGATACGTAGTGCTGTTGGTGGCATCCGTGCGAGGAAGAGACAGCAAAGCGAAGGGCAGCAGCAGCGCAGTGCTCACGCGCCGCGGCGCCCTCATCTCTGCGAACCATCCGCCCTATAGCTCGCCACTCTGGAACAAGGTAATCCCTTTATAATTATCACTGTTTTTAATTCAGTGAGGTTGGTACAAGGACATTCCTTACCAATTATTATTTATTATAATAATTATATTATTTTCAGTTTGTAGTGAGTTCACTTTGATTTGGATAGCATCACCGTCATTCGCGGAATTGTCTGTGAAGTTATTCTAGTGTCTCGTTTAATGAAGTGTGGTCACCGTGTACCTACACATCCAAGCGAGACTATATCTATTCCGGCAACCCTTCATTCCTATCAAGAAAATGCAATAATTGTTTCACTCTGTTTGCAAGGTGGTAGTTCCACAAGCGAGGTATCACCGCTGCCCTTACAATCCGCTGTATAACAACTCATGTGTTTTCGTCGAAAAGCCACCTTAGTCCTCAGGAATAGCTTGACGTCAGCTAGGATTTGTCTATTTTTAGATTGAACGTAGATGTTCAAGGTCTGTAAAGACCATTTAACATCCTATAAATATTTAAAAAATCACTACTAAAAGAAAACAGCGGTACTTTGATCTTGTAAACTCAATTAATCAGTTTGGCATAAATTAAAGTGAAGAAAAAACTATGTACGTAATACGGAGTATTTCCTTAGCGAACCTAATGAAATACTTGTATGCATTCAAGAAGGTAGGAACCAGCCCCATTGTCATGTCCCATAACCGGCACTGTCGATCAACTGACAATTACGATTTCTATTCAGCGCGAGAATGCGACCAGTGCACATGGGACCATGATACAAAGGCATGAACTCCCTACGGATTATTTAAGTGAATATTTTATGTTAATAATCATTTATTGTTAATATATTCAAAAAATAACAAATAATCAAACAAATTGTTACTTGTCTAACGACCAATGGATGAATGAAAATATTAAATGATCTATTAAAGCGGTGCTCGTTACTTTTCACGCCAAAAATTCTTTGATCCGTTTTCCCAAACGTATAACTTAAAAAACCATGAAAAAATCAAGCAAGAGTCGTTGCTAACCAAACAATATTCGCTTTCATAACATTTATTCATTCTGTAAAAGCCCTCATTCGTATTGATACACACGAGCCTTTAATTATCGAAACGCAATTTCAATTTGTACGCTTTGTCGAGAGTAAAAAATACATTGACTATTTCGCGCCCCATCGAAACCGGCTTGATTTTCGATGAATTGAGAGTTGAATTTAAAACCATTTTCGTTATGAATTTATACGACTATAACAATGATTGTCAACAGATGTACTGTAATATAGCATCGCGACATTCCACCGTGGTCAATTGAGTTTACAACAAATATCTTTCGATCAAAATACTATATATTTTTTACGTAGTCGTTTTATATTTTTGTGTACTATAAATGGAAGAAACAATGTCCGAACGAAGAAGAACAACCGCTACCCTCATACTCAGCTGTGAACGAATTCTTGTTTTCTCTTGTTAAGTCTTTAAAGTGTGGTAAATATCTTAGTTCTAGGAGTGGCAAAGCATTTCTAGGACATCTGATAGGATTTCAATTCTGTGTGGTTATATGCATCAGATGGACTACAAGCTGGTTGACTACTTGTAATTACATAAAATGTAATTTTGATAAGGTATTAAAGCAACAGTTCAACCGGGGAGCTACCACAACCGCTCTCATAAACCGGTTGGGGAGGTGCGGTTGCCGATTACTCTTACAAGCGAGACGGCTATTTCGGTCCTGAGGAGTGTTAATACCATCTATTGATATACGACATCAGACAGAAGATATTCGTCTTGTTTGAGGTGGGACGTAGATGTCTGTCCGTAGATCGGATGGTCTGCACGCTCGTTAGCTACTCTAGCAACATAATATACATATTTCACGCAGTCATCAATTTGGTATAATAAGTGGTAACAGATAGGAAATCGACTGAAAATGCAAGCTGCGGTTAACCACTAAGAGGCAATAAGATACCCATTTCCTGTTTGCATTCAGTTACCTTTCAATCAACGTAGTTATCGACCAGAGAACCATTCGTTACAAAAATAATATAAACAAGAAATGCTGTTGACAATATAATTAAGTTTACAAAAACCTCTTCTGACGTCATATTATTTCATGGCTTGTGTGTGTTAATACGTTGAACATGTATTGTTTTTGTGTGAACAGAATAGCAAATATACGAGTTCTTAAAGCCCATGGACATCCACATTTTTACATTATTAATTGTCAATAAGCATTAACTTAAACTTAATTTTTAAACTTATTATTATAAAAGCTTAAAGAAACATCTAAAGGCATTCCATTTCCATGAAATTTATATTTAATTATTTTTATTATTTATTGGATAAGAGATGCTAGTTTCGCATGCAGTTCATCAGATATTAAATGGGTACTGTAGCCCATGGCCGATCCAGTCACATACAGCCTAAAACATAGCTGAACTCCTATCTGAAGTCAAACGTTTACCGTCAGTTGCGTTGCTCCTACATGTAGTCGGCACCTTCACACAAAAATAACTTCGAAACCTCATTAAACTGAAGTCCTACTTCAGGTTTGTTTGATGTTTGATGTGAAGTTCTATTGGCTATGACAACTGTTTATAAAATAACCTCACTGAAAACCTACTGTAAATTGGCAGAAGTACAAGCAGAAACTAAAAGCGTTTGCGTTTTGGCAGTTAAACGGCAATAAGATGTTAATATCCTCTTTTCAATTCAATTGCCACTCAGCATTTCACTTGTCAAAGTGCCAAGTGCTTAGAATATGGATAACAATAAGCATCGCCACAAAACTTTAGTTTGACACATAACTACCTAGTTCACGGAACACAACGGAACTTGCCAGTTTCAGAACTACATTTGAAGTTTCAATTAAGTTTACTGGAGTCACAACTGCTTATTTGTCTTATAGTTGAAATGTTAGAGAAAGTCACTAGACACATTAGAAATATATTGGCTGGAACCTTTTCATATTTTACGTCGGAGAATTGTAACATAGTCCACGAGGATGTTTCAATGCTTGTTGGTGGAAAAACAGGTCAACCCGTTCATATAATACTAGCGACGCGGCCTAGCTTCGGTCGGGTAATAGAGTGTATATTTACTTACATTATTTTTCTTTTATACATGCATCCAGTCATTACCTAGTTGTAAAAACAAACAATTAGAAACGTCTAGTTTGAACGACGACTGAATTACTATATTGAATTAAACTATTTAATTTCTAGCCCAATTTACAAAACAAAACTTAACTTATTATGCTCCAAAACCTTCCTCAGGAATCATTCTACCATGTTGAAAACTGTGGGAAAATCCGTTAGGTACTTTTTGAGCTTATCGCGAACAGACAGACAGACAGACGCGACGGAGGACTTTATTTTATAATATTTAGACATGATGATTATTTCATATCACCCATAGGAATGCCGGCAAGATTTGACGAGTGCCATCTATTGATATTTTTCGAAGGACGGAAGCGCCTATAATTTTTTTTATCCAATATCGGTCATCCATCGAAATCGCGATCGTTTGCGACGGCATGCCTAATTGCTTATTACCTTAACCTTAGCCAAAACACACAATGTTTTGGTCTAAAAAGCTAAAGATAACGCAGATTAACTTTTATAACGTTTCTCATGAGCCACTGTAATGTAATGTAAGAATTTTTATTTATGAACATAATTATTTTTTTATTTTCAATTATTTACAGTTATGCATAGACGAAAAAAGTTCAGTTTGAAGTTGGCCCTGTTACTAGCCAAAGGTGGGGCCATAACTACAAATAGCCACCTCGAGAAAGAGTACAAGGTTACATCCTTAGTACACTACTATTCATATGTAATAATTTCACTTTGTTTCTCTACTTTGACCCATACATACTGCTGTATTCAGGTCTTATTTACATAATGTTTTGTTGTTTTCATTGTTTGGCAGCATTTCGACCGCTTGACCTTAATCTACATTCTTAACCCCTCATTTCTCCGCTCTTTCTATTTATCATAATCCTATTACAGTTCAAAGCTGACCAAGGGTATCCTTTTGAGAACAAAAAGCATTAGGCTATAGTCTACCATGCTGGCGAAGTGCGGATTTACAGGCTTTTGTCATCCTTATAGAGAACTCTCTGGTATGAGGTTTCCTTATCGTTAAATTAATTGATAATTAATTTGTAACACAGGCTCTCACTGCTTCATCCAGACATCTGTGATTTTTTATTCTAATTCGACGTAGACATTTAGTCCGATTTTGGAAAACAATTCGATACCCAATATTGTCTTTTTAAAAACTAAGGTTGTTTACAAGGTAGTAGATACTAAGCGGTTCGCCCATGAAGGTGCCATCGTCACAACTATTTCTGCCGTGAAAGTTACATCAGTTTCGTAGACAGATGGGGTTGTGGGTTCATTTACAATTGCGGCGAACATCTTAGTCCTCAAGAGTAGCAAGACATGTATCATGGACTTGAAGTGAGATTCTTGATCTTTGAAGGCGGCATTGATCATCAGGACTGCACGTCCGTTTGATACCACCGTTCTATAAAAACCAATATCATTATTAACTTACGAAAAATGAGGAAAGTCATGTAATCTTGGATAAATCAGAGCCTGAGATCGTTAAGTGGAAAATCAAAATTTATTTCTTCTACAATCTTTGCATAGATAGGTATAATAAGGAGGAATATCTGAATATGGATTGCTAACTATTCTGTAAAGATAGTTTTGCTTTGAGAACTTTCTGTCTATCTTATTTGAGTTTTACTTAAACGTCCTTTATCTCGGCTGAAACAAAGTCTTGCTCAATTAAAACTCGTTTCTACTCAATTCATCTTTTTTGCATCGATTCCGATAAGTTTTGCAATCATTTCAACTCAATAATTTTCAGTCTGAGTTCAGTCATTAAAATTACGTTAATTAACAAGCGGAACTTTTATGTGTGTGCAAAGTTCTGTCGTTAAAATGTCTCATTCGTTCTGTAGTTTTTTCTAACTAAAAATCAAAATTTAAATTCTCCAAACAAATTGCTTACTCGTTTAACTAACAGATTACTTGTAGAATTGGCTGAACATTGTTTTCGTATATTTTTGGGGACGAAAGGCATAGTTTACCGTGAGCCCTTTCCCTGAGAGTATTCAGGACTATGGTGAAATAGGACATCATCCTCATTACGATCTAGGGTAGGGCAAACCGGCCAAGCCATATGATAGAATAAGCGGCAAATTCTGAACCACTTTGATATTGCACTATCAAGAAGGTAAGAAATCATTGATAGTCTTCCAACTACCTAATCTCAATTATTGATATTGTTATTGATATGCTTCAATACACATCATCACTAGCATCAAGTAAATACCACCAGCTTGATTTTATGTAGTACTTTATGTTGTTTTGAAAGGTGGTAGAACCGTTAGAGCTCGCCCGGGGAGGTACCACCGCCACCTTCACAACCCGTCGTAAAGCAACATGTTCTTCATATATTGTGAAGAACATGTTGCTTACGATTATTAAATAGAACTTCTGTTCTATTTGAGATTGGATGTGGTTGTCTATGGGTTGCAGTGACCACTTAACACCAGTTGGCCTGCATGCCCGTTTCTTACTCTTTCGCAATAATAATAAAATGTTATATTTAAATGATTGTATTCGATAAATGTTTAATAAATTTTAATATTTAATAATTTATAGTATATAAAATTAAACTTAATATCGTATACCTGTAAGGTATATTAAAGAGGAATTTAAAATATGTATGACAATCATTAATGTACTGTAATAATGCAATAAATTTTAATTTGATTTCATTTGACCAATAAAATTAAATAATGTTATATGAACCTAGCTGTTGTCCGCAACTACGTTAAGGTAGGCTTTAAATTTAGGATTTTTACAGATTTTCTAACAGCAAAAAGTCCTCATGAACTTACATTAGTAACTTTAAAATTGACATATTTTTTTTATTTATAGTCCGATGGATATGAAATGATCATTTATATGCAATATTGTTAAGGCATTACTGAGATTAGCAGATACAAATATATAGATCAACAGATATACAGACAAATTGATAAAAATCTAAAAACCATTATTTTGAATTCTATTGTGTTAATAAACGTCCATATTCATAGTCTCATATATCTTCAATGTACAGACAGCTACCATTTACAATTTTATTATTTGTTTAGATGTTCTCATTCCTTTCTTCCTTTCCCATTTAATACCCAAAAGGTAGAACCAGAAAGATTAATATTCAGTTCAATACAACACAGTTGCACTGTTAGGTCATTGAATGTATAGTGAGCCAAGAATTTCAATGCGAAACAGTCGAGCAACAACTGGTGAGTGAAATTACGACGGATATTGCAGCGAGGCGAAACTTGCCGCGTCAGCTACTTTGAGTTGTTTCACTACGATGGAGTAAGCGATATATTAAGTCGTTTACATTTACCCCGCGGAGTACAATGGCTTTGTATTACATGGCGCAACGCGCTTGCGGCTTGTAGACACTTGAGTATGTACAAGTGTGTATGGATTACGGGCGAACAGTGATGTATTTACGTTGGCGCTATAATACGGGCGGACATTACAGACGGGGACGGACGAAGTTCCGGTTGGTGTTAGAGAATCTGAAGACGCGCAAAGCAGTCAACTTTAACTCGTTTACTGTTTGCGTGTCCACCGAGCACCTATCGACATTCCTGAAGGAGGAGCTGTGGCCAAAGGGGTTTGTTTTCCGCAAATTCCGCGAACGTCGCCGACCTCCGGGAGTCATTGATCCCGTACATCACGTTGTCAACAAAGCGTGATTAAGTTATAAGAATTATTTATTATGTTAGTCTGTAAGTTATATATGTTATGGGCCTCGTCCCCGGAAATAAATAAATAAATTACGTCTGTGTATTCGTAGATGATACACAGATACTAAAAATACAATATTTCAGTGAACGGCGCATCTCCAGTCTAGAGAAATAAGCTCCATTTTAGAGCCGCCTCCCGCAACGCTGACTCGATCGTATGTACATATGAGCGTCGCATTCAAAGTTATAAAATCTACTTTGCAATCCGCTACCACCATGTATAATGGTATATGTATCAATATATGCACAATGAGGATATGGAAACGTAAAGAGAGTTTAAAATATATACCACTACATATTAGGACCATCACGTGTTACGGCCCAAAACGGAGCATCTTCAGGGAAAGTTGACTATGCAGATTAGTTGCTGAGTGACATTTTCGTCGGATAAGCGATACTGAAAAATATACTGATCTGTACAAAAAATGTATTTAAATGACTGAATTCCGAATCGGTCCAATGCTATATTTATGACTAAAGAACCGTCTAGGCTTTTACTTTACGACATCACATTACAAATCTTCGAAATTATTGACTTTTCTGTACTATATTATACTGTACTGTGTTATATAAAACCTTCTTCTTAAATAACACTGTTTATTAATGAAAACCGCATTAAAATCAGTTGCGTAATTTGGAAGATCTAGGCGTACAGACGGCGTAAAGCGATTTTGTTTTATATTTACTATGTACAGATTCTTAGCAATTTGTCTACTAATCCACACTTGGCAGGCGTGGTGGGATATAGCTGAGAAGAGACTCGCGCCAATAATGGGATATTAATAGATTGACTGCGTTCCACAATTACGGAACTTTCGCTTTATAACTTACACGCTTTTTAAATAAAATTATAAAAGTTTTTTTTTTATTTTTATGCCTATCAACTAATCTAACCTAACCTAAACAAAATGAGACAATTTACACGAGGCTTATGCTCAAATGTTCTTTTC
>DWON01002068.1:0-21878 GCA_018251015.1 Phocides pigmalion okeechobee
GCAACGTGAAGTTGGTTGTTTCCGTATATATGATGAGCAACGGTGGCGTTAAAAAATACGTGGATGGCCACCAATTCTCATCCTAGCAACGTTACTCCAGCTGACGTTTACGTGACTACATGATACGCTTATCTTAACACTTTGACTGCAGTGCCTATATCGGGTTAGCGTTGCGGGAGGCGGTACTAAACTGGAGCTCTATTTTCTAGATATGCGCTGACTATTTACTGAAATATTATATTTTTTAGCATCTGTGTATCATCTACGAATACACAGACGTAATACATAGACGTCCGCCCCCAATCTTGCAGCGCCGATGTAACTACAGCACTTTTGTTCGCCCGTATTCCATACAGATTTGTACGTACAACACAGGCGTGTACAAGCAGCAAGCGCGTTGTACCAAGTAATACACAGCAGTGTCGTACGCCGCAGGGAAAGTGTTAAGCATTTTATGAGTTATTGTCTGAGATGAAATTGATCATCTCAATCTGTTGCTGCCTCACGGTCTATCCATTACCCAACAAAAAGATTAATTAGTTGCTCGCAAGTGATTACTTTCTTGCACACTCTTGCATATCAACATCGTACACCTTGTTTTGCTATAAACGTAAGTGGATGTACGTAAATGGTAATATTACGACGCTGGTTCTACACTTGCATAACTCCTGTTTCCTGACTAACTTATTTCTATTGGCTAGTAAATGGGTTTTGGGTTTATTTTAGGTACGATGTACGCATGTTGAGCTTCTTTACCAAATGCTGACTGACCCACTGAGCACGGGTCTTCTCTCAGTCTTCTCAGTGTTGTTATAAATTACGATAGAAATTACGGCTTCATCGTGTATCCATTACTGACCCACTGAACACGGGTCTCTTATAAATCTTCCTCTCAGTATTGTTATAAATAACGATATACGCATGATAGGCTTTATCGTCAGGTCATTACGGACCCACTGAGCACGGGTCTCCTCTCAGTCTTCCTCCCAGTATATTTAGAAGTTACCATATAAACATGGTAGACTTCATCGTTTACCCATTGCTAGCCCACTGAGCACGGGTCTTCTCTCAGTCTTCCTCTCGGTATTGTTAGAAGTTACGATATACACATGATAGGCCAACCTTATAGTTACATTCCAAGGATTTGAACCTGAGGCTCCCGACGTGAAAGGCCGAAACCGCTCAGCTGTCATCATTCATTAAAAAATATCCCAATTTAATAGGGCATAATATTAGAACCTATTTCTTAACATATCTCATAAAGGACGGACGCATTAATATTACCTACTTGGGATCACCCATCTAGGTAATGATCATGCTCGCGTCGACCACTATATATTAAACACAAGCTAAGAGAGAAAACTTCCTAAATCTATACAAGCTAAAAGCTTACGAGAACTTGAGTATGTATTTTATGTTGAAAAAGTAGCAACCGAGCGTATATCCACATCCACGTCCAACAACAAACATGACTAAAGTCCTACCTGATGTCGTGTACAGATGCGTTGCCACTCCTGATTCGACTGCGACTGTCGCCTCGTTGTATAGCAACCGCACCTCTCCAACCCAAAACAAGTAATACTTTACCAATAACTAGGTTCTACCTAATGGCCTGTGAAATAAATCTTGTATAGAATATCCTTTAACAACACAATTAAGCAAAATTTTACGACAAAAATGGATACGAGATATAGAATATATAATAGAGAATAATATTGAATTCAAAACGGATTGATTATGTTACGACAAAGCGTTATAGACATCGGCGACAAATTTCGCAGAAATATATTTGCCTGTTATCGGAAAAAACCCGACGATATTTTATATCAAAGACGTTTATGAGATCTATTATTGGTAATACAAGAGTTAGGTACTAGTATCTTTGTGTCGAAATCCTTTCAAACATTTTGGCAGTTTCTAAGATTAATCTTTTCTAGCGACGCTCGAATAATAAAGTTTATATTCATTTACATTATTTTTCTTTCATACATGCATCCAGTCATTAGCTAGTTGCAAAAACTAACAATTAGAACATGAATTTAACTATTTAATTTGTATCTCAATTTACAAAAAAACCTTAACCTATTATGCACCTAAACCTTTATGAAGAATCACTGTATCTGTTGTTGAAAACGGTGAGATAATCCGTCCAGTACTTTTTGAGTTTGGTATGAACAGACAGAGTGACGCGACGGGGGGACTTAGTTTTATAATGTTTGGAGATGAAAAGACTATTTTTGCCTGGGGTTTTGCAAAATTCTATGATCGAAGGATTGAAAGAATTATTTAATCATTGAAGATTAATCTATTTGCTCGCTTTGATACAATCTTTCAACCCCTATTTTCCTCCTTAGGAGTAGGATGTTTTAAATTCCATTTTAAGTGCTCCCTTACTTAGTACTTACTTAACAAATCTTTTATTTAGAAAAGTATACTTGTGTGCCGTTCCAATTCAAATCTTAAGAGAAAATATGACGGTTAAGGATGAGAAAATTTAAAACAAAGTTTTGTATTGGAGTTTCTTTTTTAAGATAAAAGAGTAAGAAACGGGCGTTGCAGGCCACCTGATGTTAAGTGATCATGCAGCCCATAGACAACCACATCCAATCACAAATAAGAAGTTCTATTTAAGGATGGACGCGGATGCGTTCCTACTCTTGAGGACGAAGATAGGAACATAATTAGAAATAAAAAATCATCTGAAATTAATTAGTTTCCGTTATAAATATCTTAGAAACAATAGTTTTAGTTAGGACTAAAGACTTGCGCTGACTTCGTTTTCTGGTTTCTGGCACAGTTTCATTTACGAAATCACATTACAAATCTTTGAAATTCTTGGCTTTCATTGCTACAATAATCTTGTATTATACATATAAACATTTCTCTCGAATGACTGTCTATTGATGAAAACCGCTTTAAAATCTATTGCATATTTTTAAAGATCAAAACGTACCTACGTTTGAAAGATCTAAGCATACAGATCGCGGGAAGCGACTTCGTTCTATAATATGTCAAGTCAACATTGTAAATTAAATTACACTCACAAATCTCTCTCTATCTTAATCTCTTTCTTCGTGTTAAGAAATACTCGTCTTCAATCCGGTTGCATCCAAAAGTTGTAATTAATTTGCACAACTATCCACATTCACAAAATACGAAAGTAAAACCATTAATGTGTCGTCACGTGAAATTTATTTAGCGAGTCGTGACTTGGCATAAGGAAAGAGATTCGTCTCACTTGATTATATAAGTGAGGAAGTATATTAGAAACAGACGTAGTCAATGTATTTATCATAAATGTACGATTCATGTAACATTATTAGCTTTTATTGGCTTCATTTGCGTCGCTACTTCCGAGTTTTAAGCTTTATATATTTGTATATAACTGCGACAAAGTAAAAAGAGAGGTGGGAGAACTATAGTTCGACCGGAGAAGCGAGGCGACCATCTCAGTTCACAGGAGTAGCAACGCATTTTTGTTCCAGCTCAGATAGGATTTTGGTCGTATTTGTAGTTTGCATACCCGTTTGCTACTCTTCTCACATAAAGAAAAAAAAAGATTTTCGTTTTTACATTTCACTGATAGATCATCGTAATCTTAGATTTCGTTTTGACATATCGTTATGCACCGCCATTGTTTTTTTTCAACTCCCGCCCTTTTTACACTTGTTTCATAAATCCTATCTTCTCTATGGCCAGTGTCATCAAACCCTTGTGTTATCATAAAAAGTAACAAAGTATTTAGGGTATTAAATTCAACATTTTAATGATTTACATAAATAGAACTATTTTATTATGTTCATATAATTCATATAAAAATAATATTGTCACATCACAATACAATATGTAATTATGACATCGATATATGGCATAATATCAACATCGTAACAAAATGTACTTCTACTAAATCTCAATTCTTAGTAATTGAGATTTGATAGAAACAACCTAAGGTAAAGTTTTCTGCAATATATCGCTACTTAGCAATAAAAACTTCTATTGGTCACCACATCATACGTTTTGTTCTGATTATGTTTTTTATGGAGTACAATGAAATATTTATTTATGTCTCAAAATACAAAAGACACGAATATATTCATGTAACCTTTGCATAAGACCAAGTTCTAATGATATAGGCAAAGTTACGGCTCACTTTCAAATAAGGCGACAATCTCAGTCCTCAGAATTTGTAATGTATTTATGTACGACTTCATTGGAACTGCTATTCTACATGGAATTAATAACAGATGTCCATAAGCGACAGTGAATACTTAATATCAGGTGGACTGCATGCTCGTTTACTACTTTGATTTAAAAAAAAACTTATAATGTGTAATAATAAATATCCTAAGTCATTATGTCATAGATTCAGCAAACACTACTTACCTGCCGAAATTCATTGCATTTCTCAAATTTGTATCAAAATGGATTCAGCCTGTAATTTGTATATACTAATTTGTTCTCGGATTAAATTTTATTTGGTTCTAGAATAAAAAAAATCTGTTTTTTTGTAAAGTCTAATAGAACGTTATTTTAACTGAAATTATAATATTAGATTTGTTCATTTAAAATATTTATAAATAATTATTTTTGTATCTGTTGACCAAAAAGCATAGTGGTGCCATCTACAACGAACTTTACGTAAACATCCCATTATATTTAATTGATAATTCATTAGCTATATTCCAAGAATGATATTACGCACTCGAACTGACCCACATTTGTCTGGCTCAAAATGGTAGCCGGTCTGTTATGGCCTGTACGCACAGTTATGTTCAGACGCCTGGCATTGAGTTATTTATTCAGTCCAAATAATATAAATATCGGCAGTCCGGAACAGGAATTCCAAAAAGAGAAGGTTTTTGCTTAGGGTTGTAGTTGTATTTCATATTATTTATTTTTTATGTTCAATACAGAAAATAAGTATTTAGTTAATCAGATGTTAAGGAACCTGGATCCAGTTAAGCCATTGCTAGTCATATGTCTCTTCTCACAGCTGGGAAGATTTATACCGTTTTTTACCATGCTATTGACACGCCCGACAGTAGAAATAAAGCTTGGTGGCTAATTAATCTGTCGGATTTTTGGGACCATAAGGCTTCCAACAAGGTTCAATGACTGCCAGGCGTACTGATTGATAACGAATAAGTTCGACTGCTAAAAGTATCATTGGAAGCACGAAAACACAATTTTAGCCACTGGTGGCCATCCGCCTAATTTAACGCCGCGCCCGTTTACCTTGCCCATCGAATAGGGTCTACAAAGCTGCAGGATTGCACACTTTAATACACATTTTGTATGAAACCACTTCTTTTTTATGTGAGAAGAGTAGCAAACGAGCTTGCAAACCACCTGATGTTAAGTGATCGCAGCCCATAGACATCCACGTACAACCACAAACACGACCGAAATCCTATCTAAGCTCGAACGTAGATGCGTATGTTTAACCACACCCTTCAAACCAGAACACAGCCTTACCACCTATTTCTTATATAACACGATAACACGATTATCGAGTTTCTATTGCTCAAGCATTCGGAAAATCACCAATAAGATACTGAAATAATAACACAGGATACGGGAAAACGGCGAAAATACATAACATGAGAGGATATGAAAAAATATTCTAATGTTTATTCTATTTGCGTATTCCATTCTTATTCCGCCAATCCATGTATTAAAACTAGCAGTGCCCCGCAGTTTCACCCGCATTAAATAAAATTGCTTCTAAGCAACGTTGCGCGATTTATAATGAGAAACTTTTCTTGATAAGAGACCTATTAAATTATTTTTTCAAATCTGGCTGGCAGTTCCAGAGATTAAAGCCGTCACTAAAACAAAATTATCGCAATAAATGGCCTATTTCATTTAATAAGTTTTTAATGTGAGAAGAGTAGCAAAGGACCATGTAAACCACCCGATGTTAAGTAGTCGCAGCCCATAGACATCCACGTACAACCACAAACACGACCGAAATACTGTCTGAGCTCGAACGTACATACGTTGCTACTCCTGAGGACTGATATGGTCACCTCGCTTCAAAGCGTAAGCGGCAACCGCACCTCTCCAACCGTAACATAAGTAATGAATTACGGCGGAGTGGGATGGCGGCGGTGGTACCTCCCCGGTCGAACTATAGTTCTCCCATCTAAATATAATATTTACGAATCTTAAATTAGTATATTGATATATATATAACATGATTGTGGACTGTAATATGTAATTACTCTCTTGTTTGGTTCTAGTAATTTTTCTTTTAGTTGTTGATTATTATATCTGGCTGGCAGTTTCAGAGATTAAAGCCGTCACTAAAACAAAATTATCATAATAAATGGCCTATTAAATTTAATAAGTATTTTCGAATCTGAATAAAAAACATTAACTTCATCTTTTCAACATTAGTATAGAGAACGTCAATATATATGATGATAGATATATTATGAAAGAGTAAGAAACGGGCATGCAAGCCACGCGATGTCAAGTGGTCACTGCAGCCCATGGACAACCACGTCCAATCTCAAATAGAACAGAAGTTCTATTTAAGGGTGGACGCGGATGCGTTCTTACACTTGAGGACTAAGATGGTCGCCTCCAATAATGGTGGTAGAGCCGTTAGAGCTCGCCCGGGGCGGTAACACCGCCACCCTCACCCGCCCGCCGCCGTAAAGCACCATGTTCTTCATGTATTGTGTTTCAGTTGGGGAGGTGTGGTTGCCGGATAGACATATATATATATATAGTTAGACCAGAATAATATATTAATATAGTGTACGTGAACATCGAATTTTGTACGTTTTAGTATTTACTATAATAAGAAATAGAAAACTTAAATAAGGAAAATCCATAAATAAAACAATTAATTGACAACTTCGAGACATCTTGACCTCTACATGTAACGAATATCATATGAAAGATATAAGCACACCCAAATAACATTAAATCGAGTATTTAAAAACGTAGAGGTATAAGTGAAATTAATACAAAACATATAACATTACATTATATTATAGTGCGTAAAGATACAATTAGTGTTGTGTGTCGTGATATGGAATGCAAAAAAGAAAAACGAATTAGACGTAACGTAGATAGATTAATCTGTCACTAGCATCTGTCAACAATTTCCCCACGCAGTTTCGCCGTGACCACGAGCCATGCAATTGATTCGAAATATCGGGAATTAAAAAACAAAAAGCGTTAATCGTGAGTACCCGTTATATAACATAATATATGTATTCCGCGATAATGTCTATTTAAAATCGTATATTTCACATTAGGTTAGCGTTTCAACTTAGCATACATGCAATTTATGATAAGTCGACGTCAAAATATTTTAATTTATAGTAATTGTTTACATAACTCTTCTTTGACATCGAGAAATTACCATCGATTAGTAAGGTAATTCGTTTAAAGAAGAAATGGAAATCACAGATTAAATTTATTAAAGACAAAGGAAAATGTCGATATTGATGATACATAATTCTTATTATTGTAAATGATATGTAATTGTATATAAAAGTTTGAATTATCGACAACATACATTCCTAATAGGCTAGTAAATGAAAGTCAACGTATGGCGATAAAATACTCTGATTTTGAAAAACCATACTATTAGAGAAACAATAGATTTCAAATACCATTTCAAAATATGCAGCTAAACTTTACAAAGGTTTCCTTTGACAAATATTTTTTCAGTCAAGATTTTTTTCGTACAAATTAACTGTTATGCTATTGTCTACCTTATTCCATTGTCATAAGAGTGTTCCTTTGATTGTGATGAATTTTGCTGACTCAGAAAGGAACTTCCTACTTTCCTAAGTCTTTTTGGTAAATTGCGGAAAATGGGATGTACGGTGACCGAGC
This sequence comes from Phocides pigmalion okeechobee, assembly GCA_018251015.1. Lineage (NCBI taxonomy): Eukaryota > Metazoa > Arthropoda > Insecta > Lepidoptera > Hesperiidae > Phocides > Phocides pigmalion. Next base: position 7,858 of record DWON01002068.1, read on the forward strand.
AAAAGAGTGATGGTTTAATTTGAGGCTTTCATTCAAATGACTGGTTAAATTCTTTTGTTTCGTTTAATGGAAATGGACTTACAACAAATACTCTAGGTTTTGCCAAATAATGACTACCATCAATAATACGATTTTATACTAATAAAATGGCGGAATGTATATATTTTACTGTATAACGGGTATTCACGATTAACACTTTTTCGATTGCCTATATTTCGAACCAGCTGCATGTTTCATGGTCTCACGGCTAAACTGTGTAATTAGTTTAGCCGTGAGACCATGGAAAAAATCCATCAATAAGCTATTGACGAGAAAAGGACTACTCCAAGTAGTGGAACCATTTTCTAAAACCAAGTAGCATCAAAGCTATTTGAATCAATTGCACAAGTCATGGATGTACTACAAAAAAATCTTAAGGATTACAATAAGTTTGATGTTACCACGACTGCCCTTATAATGCGCTCTGGAGCAACTTGTATTTCGGTTGGTACGGTTGTCGTCTACACTTAAAACGAGGCAACCATTGTAACCCTAAGAAGTAGGAACGTATTACAAAAGGATTTAAGTTTTATTTGAGGTATGAATGTCAAAAGGCTGCAGTGTCTATTTAATATCAGAGGCCTGTTTGCTAATCAAGTATGATAAAAATCGAAATATATAGTTCGTAGATCCTAAATGTTATTTTTCTGTATAACATTCTAAGCTTCTGTATTCATAGATTGATATAATGTACTTATACATATATGTATAATTTAGCCTGACGAAAAAGCAGACGGGCCACCTGGTGGAAAGCAGTCACTGTCACCTATGGACATTTGCAACATCAGAGAAGTCGCCAATGCATCGCCGGTTTTGAAGGAGACCTCTCTTTACACCTTTCTTGAAGAGCACCATGTCGTTGCGTTCAGGGCATACCTTGGAAGGAAGTTCGTTTCACGTTTTGCACGTTCGTGATACTGCCTCATGTGACATATTTCAAATGCTCTTTATTAAATGATTTTATTTTTCCTAATAACATTCTAAGCTTATCTATGCATAGACTGATATATTGCCGCGTGTTACGTATTTCTGGAACTCTTATATTATATTTATTTATACCTTTGCCTATTTGTTACCATCGTCGTTTTTCGTACTGCCCGATCGTTGAATACGAGCAAATGCTTAGAATACTAAATCCGCCTTTGTATTTTTCCTATTGTGAAAGGGACAAAAACAGTTCTGGTTTTTTATTTGATACACCAGCACTTGCTTGTTATTTCAAAATATTTCTCTTTCTATTCCAGCTGTATTGGCCAGTGCAGCGTTAGTGTCCTGTGGCCAAGTCGAGGACCCCTGCAAGACGAAGTCACGTGTTGTGGCCGATGACAAATATTGTGACAAATACTGGGAGTGTGACAACGGACAGTCGGTGCAGTATGACTGTCCGAACGGCCTGGTGTTCGCTGGGAAGCACAGAGGTGTGACCGAAGGATGCGACTACCCGTGGAGATCAAATTACTGCGAATACCCGAAAGTTCAAATAAGTGAGTTATTTTTATGATTTATTATCAATAACTTGTTAGTTAGCCTAATTGTGAAGTTAGTTGACAATCAATAAAGTTGGCAGTTGCTGGCTTTAGTGGCGACCATCTTAGTCTTCCGCGTAGCAACGTGAGATAGTACCTATGTGGATGTTCATTGGCTGCAGTGACTAATTATCATCAGGTGGCCTATAGTAATCGCCATAGAAATAGACATAATCATAGGCATAGGCCATAGGTATAGGTGTATATTTATATGTATCTTCGTCCTTAAAGGGATGCATAGTTTACCAATCTACCTAATACCTAATAGACTATGGGCTATTGTACTCTACCCTCTGAAAACCCTTTACATACCTTGAAAATAACACGCAGTTGGTCAGTAATCCGGGGTAAAGGTTGGTTCGTTAACCTTTTGAAATTTAAGCAATTTGAAGTAATTACGTTCCATGTAAGGTTGGTTTTTGCGTCACCAACCCCAATTTAAAAACACATTTGATCTTTAGGAACACACAGTTACTAGAGTTACTACTGATATTCCAAACTTCAAAAATAAGAAACTATTTTACCATTTAAGATTTTATATGCTTTTGGATGGGATGTCTATTGTCACATTTTGGAAGTGAGACTAACGTGCGTGACGACAAACGGCATGACGTTCTATTATACCGTCATACCCGCGTTTCGTCACCACTGCATTCTTTATTTTTTCAAGTTTTATTCTCTGTATATATCATTGTTATAATAGGAGAATATATTTATTTATAAAGACATTATTTAAATTTTAGTTTTCATAAATAAAAAATTGTTACAATAACAATCAATTTCGAATTTTCAGTTGTGGACGTGACGTCATTCCTTGATCACCATTTTGATTTCATTCCTCCAAAGATAACTTGTCAATAGTTGTACAATACTGTTTAAATGACAACGAAATCCTATACTTACGGACTGATAAACAAATCCAGAATTAGCTTAAACTATTTTTTTAAATAAACCTATACCCAATCTCAAATCAAATTTGTATTCAGAACGGTAGAAGTTGTTTATTGACGTCCTTGTCTCTTAATTATGCAAAATAAAATTCCAATCTACAATTATTTTGTTTATGAACTATCGATTACGAGCCCTGAACTTGATTTTGGTTTGGTTCACTTGTAAATGGATAATTTATATGTGAATATCACATTCATACGTCGAGCATTGAGAGTTACTGCATATCAAATGTCTGACCTTCTCAATGTAGGACACTAGCCAATCTAGTTCTGTCTGCTGACTTTGATTTTGAACTGAAATTACAACTGCGTAGTCTCTTGTTTACATTCCGAATAAATTATCGATTTACTGCCCTGTATGCTTAGTGTAAGCTACTTTGTGACGCAAATCCGATTGGACTAACCAATAAAAGTCACAAAAAAACGAAACTTGGCATCTTTTAGGTTTTTAATGATTAGTTTCTCGTCATGCAAACTGGATTCAAACATAGTCGGATTTATATTTATTATATTCTACTTTTAACCCACGGCTTCGATCGCGTTGAAGCCCTTAAATAAATATCAAAGATCAGTGCAGCGAGTAATAAACTGGTACCTAACCTCAAAAAAATTGAAATAATTTTAATATTGTTTATAAGTGACACGCCAAAATAACATGAAATATACAAAAAATTAAGACAGCTGAAGCTATAGTCAATAAGTAATTAATCTGAAGGCTTGGAAGTTGCTAGATTATCAATTTTTTTGACAAATAACCGTGTCTGCCAAAACATTTTTTTAAGTATTCTATGCCCTTTTTAATACCTCTAAAAATATGAGTACAAAGTTTATAGTTTTGGCGTGAAAGCGTAACAAAAAAACTTCCATTCACATTTATAATATTAGTATGGAAGCATTGAATATAAAAATGAATCAAAATATAATGCGTCAAAAGTAAAATGTATTATTTATGGCGGCAATTACTCATTGTATCAAATTAACATGTTTTTGTAGGTTTATTATGTTAAATCATAAATGTCATGAGCCGTAGCATCATAAAACATAACAGCTGATTGTTGTCCGCCATGACAGATTAAATTGTCACTCCGAAATCCGCAGTATAAATATTTAACTCAGATGTAACCTACATAGTAAAACATTTTGTATTTGTAGATAGTAAAATGGCAATAATTCATAATTCATAATATATGATTAACACGGTCTTTTAGTAAAATATGAAAATGAAATCTAAGATTGAGATGATCATTTATTTAACACATTGTAGGATCAACAATTTATAAATCTCAATATTAATTAAAAATCTGTTCTTCCATCAGACCCTCCAATCGGCACGGAGCACTGCGACTGGCTGTACGGCATCTTCGGCCATGAGACCTCCTGCACGAGGTACTGGACCTGCTGGAACGGGACCGCGACGGAGCAGCTCTGCATCGGAGGCCTCCTGTACAACGAGAACGCACACTCTTGCGACTGGCCTGAAAACGTCGACGGCTGCCAAAAGCATCGTAAGTCTAAATAAAAATATTAATTAATTTAAACTTTATAATATTTTCTTTTTTATTTTACATATACATTTTAATTACTAAAACTAAAGCCTCACCTAAACAATCTAAATGGAATCTGTGCCGGCAGCATGACCCCAAGAACGCTAATCGCATACCCGCGTTGAATAGCAATCGCAATTCTCTGCGCAAGATATGAATTAGTCCTCTTCTCACCGGCGGCGTCGGTAAAACGTGGGACCTGTTTTTGAAAGAAATGTTGGCACTCGACCCACGGACCAAACTTTATTTATTTTAAGTTGCAATCGTCACCGACCGATGAAGTTTACCTCCGTCGAGTCGGGAATTTAGTTGGTGACCATCAGTGGTAAATATTTTAATCGTCAGAGGAAATATTAATTACTGAAATCTCGTCATTTTGGATTGAGATTTGGATCGGCCAGTGGTTAAAGATGTGTCTATACCTACTTAAAAGTTTATTCAAATGCAATAAAGTAATCAACATCAGACATCAACGATCGATAAATTTAAACAGCTTAGGACGCGGTAAATAATTGGATGGGTGATCATTAGTGATCAAATATTTATGCGAGGGCATGCTAAGCAGTCGTCTCCGTTGTTAGGAATTAAAGACAGTCGTTAAACCTTGTCGGAAGTCCCAAACTACTTCAATTATTAGGCCCCATATGACGCAATGGTCGTATCAGTCTACCATACAAAAAGTTCCACACATACAGCTTTTTCTATTCTGACTCTGGATGTTTCTGTACTAATCATTATGTCCAGGGCACCATTAATCGTAATTCTAAAGTAAACCATTTTTCATTAGATGACAATATTCGCCACTTATCAGGCTCTATAGAAAATATTTTTTATCAACAATAACAGCATTTGTTCGCAAAGTCTGTTTAGAGAAAGCTCTCTATCATCGAGAGAGGTTCTTAACTAGCGAAGTTTGGCACGAGGCCAGAATAATAATACGAACAACAATCGCAAAGTTCCAAAGCTGCACATTGGCCAGTATATGTGCCAACGGAAATGGCAAATCTTTTTTTTTATATAAGAGTAGCAAACGAGCATACAAATCACCTGATGTTAAGTAGTCGTAGCCCATAGACATCCACGTATAACCACAAATTCGACTGAAATCCTATCTGAGCTCGAAGGTAGATACGTTACTCCTGAGAACTAAGATGTTCGCCTCGATTCAAAGTGTAGCTGGCTACCGCACCTCTCCAACCGAAAGACAAGTAATGCTTTACGGCAGATTTAGAGGGCGGCGGTGGTACCTGCCCGGTCGAACTATGGTTCTCCCACCTTTAAAATGGGCCCGGTTTTTGATGCCCTACGGCAATGACAAATCAATTGACCCAGTTTTTGGTACCCTGCGGCAATGGTGGATTTATTGGCACAGTTTTTGATAACCGACGGCAATGGCGAATCTATTAGCCCAGTTTGTGATACGCCCACACTTTGCATAGTTATTCAGTTTTCGTCGTTTGGGGTGAAAAAGAGGATAATACTTATGCCAATGATAATGTTGAATTGGCTCAGTTTTTAATACCCAACGGCAATGGCGAATCTATTAGCCCAGTTTGTGATACGCCCACACTTTGCATAGTATCTCAGTTTGCGACATCTGGTGTCAAAAAGAGGTTAATTCATAAGAATTGACATAAGTCAATGGTGATAAAGAACCCAGTATATTGTATTTTCTCTTTTGGTGTACAATAAAACATATTTGTATTGTATTGTATTGTATTGTATATGATGCCCAACTTCAATGTATCTATTGGCCCCGTTAATGACAACCCCACAGTATGCGTAGCTGTTCAGCTTGCATCATCTGGGGTCAAAAAGAGGATAGAGAGGTCAAAAAGAGATAGAGTGTACCTATTGGCCTAGTTTTTGATACACCCTCATTCTTCATGGTAGTTCAATTTGCGTCAATTGGGGTCAAAAAGAGGATAATAAGTATGCCAATGGCAATGGTGAATTGGCCCAATTTATAATACGTCCACACTTTGTATATTTGTTTACATTGCATTGCTAGAAGGTCAAAAAGGACATAATATATTTGTATATTTGTTTACTTTGCATTGCTAGAAGGTCAAAAAGGACATAATATATTTGCCAAATTCAATGGCGAATCTATTGGTCCACTTTGAGATACACACACCTTGCATAGTTGTTCAATTTGCGTCATTTGGGATCAAAAAGAGGTTAGTACTTATGTCAAAGATAGTGATGAATTAGCCAAGTTTGTGTTAAACACACTTTGCATGAAATTTTAATTTGCTTCGTATAACCTTAAAAAAGTGATATCAAGGTGTACTTCAGACATGAATGATGGTGTATTTAGTTATAGCGTAATTAGGGAGATAGTTGAACTGTAGTTCACGTCACCAACATCGCCCTCATAATTTTTTATGAAGCATTTCCTGTTTCGGTTGAAGAGGTAAGATAGTAGGGTACCGTTCAAAAGGAGGCGACATTTAAATACCCCAGAATAACAAGCCGTTACTCTATATTCTATGACTTAAATAGAACATTAGTTCTGTTTGAAGTTGGACCGCGTCCTTGAAATTGGTTGTTATTTTATCTAGAATTATTTAAAACAAGCAAAATTATAACAAAGGAGAAGTGAAAAACAAATCTCCTTTCGCCTCATCATAATGACTCCCACGCTATTCGTCTCGTGCCAATCCTACTACAAAGATTTCTTGAAATAATGGATTCTAGTTACGTAATCAAATAAGTAAGAAAAGGCTTTTTACCCACAGAGCATAGATGTAAGTGGAGAACGCTAGATCTAATTTGCATGTATAAAGTTAGAGTCGTGTTCTAACTAGCACGGCGCATAATTCAATTCGGTAGCCGGCCTATCAGCAATTTAGCACAAAAATTCATTGTCGCATCGTAGTAAACAATAAAAGGTATTTGAAAATGGTTGTAGCTCGTTTTCTCACTTATCACATGTCGTATTCCTGTTTTAATTCGATGTCACTGCATCTATTCATCATTGTTGGATATCGAATTCGTTTTCAATGGGAGTAAATGTTCAAAACTACTCGAACACACACACTCGACATTACAAAGCTTCTGTTTATTATGATCCGACATCCGATAAATGATCACGGAATGGCGTAAATAGTATGTAAGCAAGATCCGGTACGATATTTGACGGTAAAACGTCCGACAATACCAGTCCGATCCGATAAAAAGACGGTGTCGTATAGATGTAAACGGCTTTGTATAAAATATTCCGGTGCAATACCTTTACATATAGAATAATATAGAAAAACATATTTACTATAGTGAAAATCCTAAATGTAATTATAATAAAACCTAACCTAAATAATTTAAAGGAAGTCCGTGCCCATGCGACATGTTTCCAAGAACGCTAGCTGCATTCTCGCGTTGAATAACAATCGCAATTCTCTGCACGAGATATGAACCAGGCGTATTGTTGCCAGCGGCATCGATCAAACATGAGATTATTTTTTTGAAAAATTACCCGACATTTTACCATGCTCCGACATTCGACGGGTAATAACAGATTCTTAAACGTACAAATTGAACTGTTTCCTCATGACATCAAGATTAATAAAAAAATCGCCACGATTGGTTCTCGCACAAACTGAGGAACTTATCTTCCATTCTCAGACAAATTGGGTGGTGGAGTGAGAACTATAGTTCGACCGGCGAGGTACCACCGCTGCCCTCATAATCTGCCGAAAACCAATGCTTGTGTTTCGGTTCGAGAGGTGTGGTTGCCGGCTACACTTTGAAGCGAGGCGACTAGTCCTTAGGAGTAGCAACGTATCTACATTTGAGCTCAGATACGTGGATGTCTATGGGCTACTTAACATCAGGTAGTTTGCGTGCTCGGATGCTATTTTTCTCACAAAAAAATTGACGAACTCGCCGTCTCTGGTTATATGTGTGGTCTGTGTTTCTACCCTAGAATAGGCTTTAATTAGCAAACTTGGCAGTTGCCGAGTAAGCTAGCTACAAACAATAATAAATCTAATTCAAATATCCTTGGATTTATCCAATGAGACAATAAAATAAACAGATTAGTCATTTGTACTTCTTACATTAGTCTTTTGTACAAGGCTTCAACTTAGTCCTCGAAACCGTATCTCTGACTAACTTTAAGTTGAGCTTTTCAATTTTAAGGCTTTATTATATAGGCTTTAGCAACTTAACGTTACGGTGTAAAATTATCTTTTTTATATTTAATGTATGTAAATACCTTATAATAAAATAAAATATTTTAATTTATACTTCTTTTTCTTTCGATGTGTCGGCTACTCATGAGATTAACATGTTCGTTGGCCGTGACCACGAGCCATGCGACAGTATCGAAATATCAGCTATTAAAAATCGATAATGGTGAGTATCTGGTACATAGTAAAAATAGCCGTTTTTCCGTTTGGCTTTGATAATTTTAGCTCATGGGTATTGGTAAGGGTATTGGTAAGGAGCGATATTAAATTCATACCTTCCTTACGTTAGATCGATGATGCTAGTGACAAGAGAGCTGTTCCTATCTCGCGCAGAGAATTGTGATGCCTGACACCTTTATATTTATCAAATAATTAAGATCCATTATAGAATTCTCAGAACTTAATGCAACCTTGTCTGTTAATCTGTATTTTTGCGTCCGAATTATTCAAAAACCACTAAATAGATTTAATTAATTCTTATTGAGTATAAAAACTTAAAGTATTCGTTACTCATTGCTAACTGAGATATAGATATTAGACTAAATATAATAACAGATACAGCTTGACCTCGCCCCAGGACGCGCTATCGTACATTAAGGAGGTCAATTAAAATGGTACTTGTTTCTGCAGTATTTTAAAATTGTTTTACAATGTTTATTCAATTACAGATGAAATAGATAAAGCCACGGATAAAACTAGTCTATATATATATATGAAAATATCTGTCGGTTTGTCCGTTGTCCTATTAATTTTATAAATTCGTTCCTGTGTAAGTTTGCATGTTCCATTTTTATGACGAAACGGCTGAACTGATTTTGATGAAATTTAATACAAAAAAGATTAGACCTTCGAGACTTTTTCATATACTTTCCTTGAAAGGGTTTATAGATAGGGAGAATTATTGTTTTTTAAGTTAAGTATACAAATATGAGTTTTCATATTTGGTTGCTTACTACCAATGTACTAATAAAGCATTAATGGAATTTTAGAAACAGCTCGCCCATCGGGCTATTTTTTAGTATTTATTAAGGTCAAAATTATAAACTCTATTTCATTTCCAAGTATTTATATATATGTACTCAGTTATGTCAGAGTTTCAAAATTAAATCAATTCATTGCTTTCGAGCACACTTTTGTCTACAGTTAACCGGGAGAAAAAAAGCCGACGCTAAAAACTCGACACTCTTTTTAAATTAATCCTGTTGTACACACGAACAAAATCACGGTTAGAAGCTAGTTAAAAATGTACAAGTCTATCGGATAGTGTTTACTACACAGCGTGACCGGTGACCGAGCCGCAAGGCCGCGACCCGACCCTGCCCTATATGTGATTGGACATTGTGGCAAACAGGATTTACTTGCTAATGGCTCTAATGGCGCTAAGGTGACCCGTCAAACTTTATAAAATACTTAAGCTTTGCATTAGGGTAACGGTTACAAATATTTACCTTATTGTTCGAGTATGAAGTGCAAAGTACTGTTTGCATTAGGGTAAATGTTGCCAACATTTATCTTATTGTTCGCCTTTGACTATTTGCATAAAGGTAAATTTTACCAAAATGTATCTTGTTATGCTTGCGTGTTTTGCATGTAGTTTCCATTAAGGTCATTATTATTAATATTAACCTTAAAATTCGCTTATTATTTGCAGGGTTCTCTTTGTATTAAGGTAAAATTAATATTACCCTATAGCTCGAGAAGGAACTGTACAATATGGTGGACATGAAGATAATCAATACTTACCTTATAGTTCGCATATAAATTCAGAATTAGGATTTAATTGAGATAAAGTTACTAATTTTTACTTTATAGTTCGTGTATATACTATACGAGATGATTTGTACTAAAACAAAGGTTCAACATTAATAGCATGGTGGTTACGACTGCCCAGATCGGAGGTTCGCAGTTCAAATCTCTGCCGCAGTCTGATTTTTCGATACTATATGCATAAATTAATTTAGTTGTCACATGCTTTAACGATTATAATAAAACATTACAAGGAAACCTATATACCGGAGGTCTTAATAGAGTCCCAATCTACACTTGGCCAGCTTTGTGAACTATGGTCGAACCCTTATATCCCAACATAACTAGCAAAGGCCATATAGGCAGATAGATAAAATATTCTCTGCTGTACACAAGTACACTATTATTTTCAACATAAAAATCGCAATAATGGGTTGATGATGATCAGGAAGCTCATATAACTCAGTGATAGCTTTCAATCTCAGAATTTCTAAAACCGGACATTAAGGTACGATGTAAGCGCCAGATTCGCCAAATAACCTTTGACCCGCTGTAGAAATACGATCACTTGCGTCACAAGTCCATTAGTGTAATGGTCTTCCTTATAGAGGAGTACACACGTAAGGAACAAAATAATGCGTATATGCGATTTAATATCCGGTAAATCGCATCAATGAAACTGTGGCAATCGCTTAATTGCTAGCATGTAGGAAAGTTCTTTGTTTGTGTTTTAGAGGTAAAAATGAAAACATATGGTAATCTGTTAATTTCAATACATTTATTAAAGCCTCCGTCTATGAGTCTTAGGGGTAAAAAACTGGGAAAGTTCTGGATGGACTACATTTTTAAGTCCTGACACAAAAAAGGATTGACATTATCAGGTTGATATTTCTGACAATTAATGTGTGTGTGTGCTCTGCACACAACACGCAAAGTCATCACAATTAGAACATATGGCAATTCTAATAGTAGTAATTGTAAAAAAGAATAGTTTGCAACAAAAGAAAAGTTTGTGTTGTGTGTAATAGGGAAAAACAAAAAGTAGGAATGTTTATGGAAAGCTGATTTTTAAATCCCAACAAAAAGATGTAAAAATATTATCAGTATGTATGTATATATGTATGTATGTATGTATGTATGTATGTATGTATCTATATATTCATACATTACTTAATTCAAATTTACACTTTCTGCTTAAGAATCTAAAATAGGGATGAAATTTTATATATTTCGTGGTATTTATCACCAAGTTTTAAACAAGATCAGACGGAAATACCTTCCAAATAAAAAAGTCCAAATGATCAATAGATTGATGGGACTTATGTGTTACCAAGCTTAAAAATCAACCGAATTACGAATATAATTTTTTGTAGTGTGTAGTGAAGTAGTTATGTGTTACCACACTTAAAAAATCAAGCGAATTCGGAACATATATTTTTATGTGAGAATAGTGTCAAACGAGCATGCAAACCACCTGACGTTCAGTATACATCCACGTCCAACGTCAAAAACGACTGAAATCCTCTCTGAGCTCGACCATAGATGCTTTGCTACTCCTGAGGATTAAGATGGACGCCTCGCTTTAAAGTGTAGCCGGCAACCGCACCTTTCCAACCGAAACACAAGTAATGCTTTACGGCGGATTATGAAGGCGGCGGTGGTAATTCCCCGGTCGAACTAAGGTTCTTCCACCTTCAAATCATTTTTTGTAGTCGATTCTAACCGTATTAAGAACCAACTTTGTAGTAGTGTAGTGACGTGTGTAAACGCCCTAGCAAAAAGTCTCTATCCATTGTTATACCTAATTCTCATATTCGACGAACTACTGAATGACCGTTTCACCAATCAGTCATGCAACTTTCACCCTAATTGCCGGTCAATAAAGCGGATAATGCCGTTGTACACTCTTAGACCGGTTTATGTAACATCAATCCGTTATTGGGTAATTACCATCATCGGTCGTTAAGTGAAATCGACATGAATTCAATTGTAAACGATTAGTTTAATATTAGCTTATTATCTCTTTCACATGCATCCAGACATTACCTAGTTGCAAAAACTAACAATTAGAACATCTATTTTGAACGACGACTGAACAATTTACAAAAAAAAGAACTTAACATATTATGAACCAAAACCTTCGTCAGGAATTATCTACCTGTTGTAGTAAACTGTGAGAAAATCCGTTCAGTACTTTTTGAGTTTATCATGAACAGACAGACAGACGCGAAGGGGTACTTTATTTTATAATACTCTAAAAATTTAGATACAAGCAACTCCTAAAGTAATTATTTAAACTTTCGATTAGCCTCAATCGATTAGTGAAATGAACACAATTAATTTTATAGATGCCTGAATTGTTTCTGATTGTGTAATAACTGTTATATCTGTTATAGAAATAATCTGACCGTGGGAGAACTATAGTTCGACCGGGAAAGTACCACCGCGGTCCTCCTAATCCGCCGTAAAGCATTACTTGTGTTTCGGCTGGAGAGGTGCGGTTGCCGGCTACACTTTGAAGCGAGGCGACCATCTTAGTCCTCAGGAGTAGCGATGTATCAACGTTCGAGCTCAGATAGGATTTCAGTCGTTTTTGAGGTTGGACATTAATGTCTACGGGCTGCGACTACTTAACATGAGTTGGTTCGCAAACTCGATTACTAACCACTCTATTCTTCTCACACAAAAATGTTTCTATCAAATTAAATAGTAGTAGATTTACAATTTTAAATGAATATCAGCGCTGATTTTATAATTTTTTCTAAATAATGGGAACTCACGTTTAACTCTTTTCTAATTTCCGATATGTCGCAGTTTAGCCGTGACTACAAATTCGAAATAACGGCAATTAGAAAAAGGTTAATCGTGAGTACCCGTTACATAGTAAAGTGTACTTGTTGATTTGTTTTTTTTTATTGTGAAAGTGTAAGAAACGGGCATGCAGGCCACCTGGTGTTAAGTGGTCACTGCGGCCCATGGAAAACCACGTCCAATCTCAAATAGAACAGAGGTTCTATTTAAGGATGGACGCAGATGCGTTCCTACTCTTGAGGACAAAGATGGTCGCCTCCAATAATGTCGAACTAGCACCCCTCCCCAACCGAAACACAATACATGAAGAACATGTTGCTTTACGGCGGGTTATGAGGGTAGCGGTGGTGCCGCCCTGGGCGAGCTCTAACGGCTCTACCACCTTTAGAAGTGTTTAAGCAATATAGCATAAATCTTTTTATCATTTTGAAATCTTTCATAGATATCACTCTGCTTTTAATATCCTCAAACACTATTGAAGACTTGTCTAAGGGGCAAACATGCGTTGCTACTCATGAGGACCGAGCTGGTCGCCTCGATCGTTAGCATACCAACAACTAGATTTTTTCCAACCAAGACTAAGAATTGCTTAATGTGGAGTATGAGAGCAGCGATAGTACCTCCCCGGTAAAACTAAGTCTACTACCTTCTAAATTCTTGTTAATCTGCAACGGCAAATCACTTAACTATGTTTATTTATCGCCGTTTAATCGTATTCAGATCTTGATAATACACGCTACATTCTACGTACCTATACCTACTAGTTGCGCCCGCGACTTCGTCTGGTGATGATTAACATAAATTGACATAACTTTTTTTATTTCTTAACCAATTTAAATGATAAAACACTAAATGTTAAGTGAAACCCATCATAATATAATCCTGAAAACTGTATTCTAATCGGATAAGCCGTTTCTGAGATTAGCGTGCACAAACATACATCCATACAGACAAAATGAAAAAAACATTGTTTTGGATTATCCTTAGTATAAAAAGGAACCTTATTATTAATTTTTAACACTGACTAGATCGAGTCAAGGTTGCGGGAGGCGGCACTAAACTGGACCTCTTTTCTCTAGACTGAAGATACATCAATAATTCACACAAATATTTTATTTTTATCATCCATATAACATTTACGAATACACAGACGTTGTATCAGACAATTTTGTTCGCCCGTAATCCATACAGATTTGTATGTACAACACAGGTGTG